>JAOTRH010009943.1:0-23280 GCA_034768845.1 Heliamphora exappendiculata
ATCACAAAGAATAGTGTGCGTTGTTGCATTGTTTGCTAGACAAATATTTTTATCAATTATATTGTTTAAATTGGATAATGAATCAAGATCCATGATTCTTTACATAAAAAAATTATACAAAATAAGATAATGTACATCACAATTAAATTATAAATATTTATTAAAAATATAAATATAAAATAACGACAATATTAATCGGTGTGGACATTTACATTACCAATTAAATGATCAATTTTTTTACTTGGATATTTAAAGAAATTAGAAACATCAAGATGGGTTGTGTCAATAGGATTGTGTTAATCCGTAAAATGTGTTTCTATTTCTTTTTTTTTATCTTTAACTGATGCTTAGTAAAGATCCATTAAATGCTTGGGCGTACGACAGGTACGTGACCAATGTCCTTTCAAGCCACATCTATAGCAAACATTTTCATAATTCTTGGGAGAGTTTATTGAGCAAGTTCTTTCCATTTTGTTATGATCCTTTAGGATTGTTCTATTTCTGGTAGAATGACTTGTTTGCTAGTTTTTGAATATAACTTCCACGATTGTGATTATTACTTTTACCACGTCCATATCCACATCCTCACTCATGGTTACAATATAAGATTTTATTTACTTCAAGGAATTGTCTATTAAATGATATACTATTCGCTTCAGGAAATGGTATAGATCCAGTTAGACAAGATTGGTAATTTTTCATCAAAAATTTATTATTTTGTTCGACCACAAGAAAATAAGAAATCAGTTCAGAGTACTTTTTAAAATTACGCTCTCTATATTGATACTGTAGGAGCAAATTAGAGGCGTAAAATGTGGAGTAAATTTTTTCAAGCATATTTTATTTAGAAATTTTTTCTCCACATAATTTTAGTCGTAAAACAATTTTAAATAAAACAGAATTGTACTCATTATCTGATTTAAAGTCATGTAATCTCAAATGCAACCACTCATAGTGAGCTTTGGGAAAATTACGATTTTGGTTGCTCGTATCTCTACTTTTAATTATTCCACAAAATAAGTGGATCTTTTACCGTGAGATATTCAGTTTTTAATTTTCTCTTGGAGATAATGACTGATACAAATTATTACCTTTGCACGATCTTGTAGGGATGCGCTATTTTCTTTTTTTATTGTTTCTTCAATGTTCATGGCATCAAGGTGGGTCTCAACATCAAGAATCCAAGATAAATAATTATTTATCAAAATATCGAGAGTCACAAATTCCAATTTTGAGTGATTCAATATTTATAAAAAATGATAAAGACAAGTGAAATTAATTTGTTATGTACTTCATAATAAAAAGATAAATATTGTATGAGTTATAATAAAAAAAAATCAAGTTTGTATATTTTGAGTAATATTTTTTTTTAATTCTATGCATATACTATGCTATAGATAAAATATTTTATTTTAGCTACTTTAAAAATAAGCTTAATTGTTAAATATTACTCATTTAGTACTAATGTATTAAATGCATATTATAATTAAAACATATATATTAAAATGCAAAAGTTATTACCTTAATCAGTGCTGCAAAGACAGGTCCTTCTAATTGGTTAGAAATTCGCGTTGATAACGTGTTGTGAAAGTAATAAACTGACAAATTTTAAACTAGTAAATAAATACTAAATACAAATATGTAAAAATAATTAGTTTTTCAGGAATGGTTATATTATATATCTTCATGATCATATACATTTATTTCTCTTTAAAAAATTTTTCTTTTCATCTATGTTGAAATACACTGTAGACCGACTTTCTTCCTTTTATACGTGAAAAAAAATCGGCGCATTAACAAAAACCGTTAAAATGGTCATTCATTACGCGTTCAGTTTCATAATAGAAAGAAAGAAGTAGAGCAAAAAATCAAGTAATGAGAAAACACCCAATTTAACGTATTGTTCACCTTTGTTAGAAATTTAAGGGGATAAATAATAATTTTTGGTCAAGATTTTAAATCATTTGTAGGAAAAAAATCTATTCCCCATATCAAACCCATCATCACACACCACCGTCCATCCCATCCACTGTTAGAGGATGGGACAATACATGAACCATCTCTCTCTGTCTCTCTCTCATTTTTTTCTTCTATATATAGCCTCTCTCAGCTGAGAGAAAGGGGGTTGCATCTCTCAATACACTGGATTTTTTCTATCAAAGCTTTATCTAATATGGGCGTCAGAGGCCCTATCTCTGGCCACTGGCCGGGAGTTTGTTTTATAGGAATTCGGTGAACGAATCACCTAAGAGCTAGTGATTATCTTTCTCGTTAGACTTCTCTTTCGATTTTTGCGAGTATATATTTTCTATGTCACGTCTCAAACTCCGGATCAAGAGAAATGCCCAGAAACAACCATACATAACACCCAACCAAATGTTCACTCTCAGATAAAAACATACATACATTGTATATAATCGCCAATCGGATTACAATACATAAGGTTCCAACACCGAAAATATGTAAAACATACATGATCTAAACAGAACAAAAAGAGAAGACTACAGGTCTTCCGCCCCTAATCGGCTCATCCAAATTAACCAGCGTGATCGGTACCAAAAAAATAGTTTAAATTCCACGCCGTGAGCTAGAGCTCAGCAAAAACTAGACAAGCATAAAATATAAGCTAAACATGCTAGGAAAACATTGTATGATTTTTGACTCACACGAGCTTTGAAAACGATTTTGAAAACGATTTTATATCACAACTCAAACGAGCCACAAAGGAAAATCGGTATATATATGCAACACAAGTATATATATTGCTCGACTCTCATGAGCCCCAAAAACAGTTCTATCAAATCCACGAGAATATATACGCAACACATGCAACCCGCGCACCGCAGCACATGCATCTAACACAAACGCAACACATGCATCGTCAAGATCACATTTCCATCCCTTAAACTCACACACACGCATCTTCATGACCACATTTCCATCCCTTAGATTCACACACAAACACGCATCTTTATGATCACATTTCCATCCCTCAGATTGCCCACAAGCATCATCAACCAGAGTCAACATGTATCAGTCCACATTTCCATCCATTGTTAACTAGAGTGAGCGTTTATTGAACCGCATTCCCGTCCATTGTTAACCAGAGTTAACGTTTGTCCAACCACATTCCCGTCCATTGTCAACCACGCACCCACATATGAATAAAACCAGAGTTTTATATACGTAAGGATGACATAGCTGTCTCACAATATGCATGAATAAACTAGAGTTTTAAATGCACAAAATCACGTACAATACTACATTTCACATAATGACATCAAGTGCCACATAACCCGACACGACCCACAACATACAGAACATGGCCTACCCGAAGACCAACTCCAAACCTCCCACAAAACGCTTCTCACCAAAACCCCAACTTTTCCCAAAACTCCTTTTTTAGGAAAAGAACCACGAGCTCAAACACGCCCGGCACCCAAATATGCACAAACACCACGATTAACCAACCTACGTCACCCCCGAGGATGACCACAATGAAACAAACCACCACGACCCCACCACGACCAACCACAACAAGAAATGACCCACACCCCTCTTCATGAATCTAGTCGATAGAACCCCATAATTCAATCGATCGAAAAATCACTAGAGGAGAGCGAGTCAATTAAACCCCATAATTCAATCGACAGAAAAGCCATAACACGACCATAAGAAACCCCTAAGGCCCTAAGACGACCAAAAAAAACCCCTAAGGCCCCAACACGACCAAAAGAAAAAGTGTCGACACAAACAGCAAAAGTGCCAACACAAAAAAGCAACAGTGTAGTCAACACAAGTAGAAAGAAAAAGGGTCAACACTAACTACAGAAGTGTTGGCACAAAACAGAAAATGTGTCGATATAAACAGATAAAGTGTCGACACAAAACAACTGCAGCGTAGACAACACAAACAGAAAGAAAAAGGGTCAACACCAACAGCAGAAGTGTCGACACAAACAGAAAAGGTGTCAACAGAAACAGAAAAAGTGTCAACACAAAAACAACAGATTCAAATTTTCAATCCAAATGGCTGAACGACGACGGAAAGCAAACCTTAGCGGCGAAAACAACTTCTCAGCCCCAAATTAAACCATCCAAACACCCCTTTAGCAACTCACGGACATACACAAGCCCAAAACAACAAGGAAACACCGAAAAAAGCCTCAAACCCCATCTCATCCAATCAAAAACACCCAAAATTGATTTTGAATCAAAACCCAACTTTTTGAAACATAAATCGATTTTTCATGTATTTTTAAACGGTAAAAACACATATAATTATACGTAGCACCCTTATAAGATATGAGAGTCTAAAATCCTACCTCGGTGAGTCAAAAACTCGACGTCTCGAACCACGTAAAAAAACAAACTTCATCGGAATAAAATTTCGTCCGAATGAACACATAACCTTCGGTGCCATTACTAAGGATCCGCTGTTCGATTGTCAAAAGTCGAGCCCTGGGCCCCCGAGAAGTTAGAGAGAAGTAGAGCTTTGGTTTGAAAAAAAAACTTAGTTGAGAAGTTTTGAAAATATCCTTTGAAAATATTTAAAACTAGATATTTATAAGCCACAAAAATATCTTTCTAATGGCCCCAAAAACCAACTCCACGTGCATATGTAAGCCCGATTATGTATCAAAACGCATATAAACATGCAATAATAAAAACGATAAACAATGCTCTAAAAAATACCAAAAAAGAAAACGGATCAGGGTCTCACATTCTATATTCGCACATTTGGCGCCATTTGTAGGAACGATGAAGCTCGACGAGGAAGAAGGCCCATAACTTTATTTGTTTTTCAATCTCGGGTCTAGTCATCTCATTATTTCCTTGGTCTTCTCACTGCAAATGTAAGAGCCTAGAGGTCCACAGCTTTAACAAGTTACCCGTTTTTATAAAAGCAAAAAACCTTCAAAAGTTTCCATTTCTTTCTAGAAGTTCCGTTGATTAACCAGTGGTTAATCTCACCAACCGAAACCAAATATCACTAATAGGCTAAAAGGAAGTGATACTCGGATATGATATTCTCTCTTTTCACTCCCACTAAAAATTAGAGTTTCATTTTCTCGTTGCGGGAAATCTCAAATCCCCCTTTCATTTTCAACAATATCAGACTACCTCCCTCGCTTGACTCTCCTCGATATTCTCTCCAGTTTCCCATCAAATCCCTACTTCGATTTAGATGCGTGGTAAAACATGGTGCTCCATCATCTTTTCCCCCGATTTCATCGCCGCCCACTTCCATCGCACCTCTTTTATCTCCAATGGCGACGCCAAATCCCACCATCAAGGTGATGACGCATATAGTGCACCCCAAAAGGAAGGCAGGCCTGGAGCTCCCTTTTCATCCTCTCTGATAAACTTGAACTTGTTCGGCTCTCAGCGCCTGATCCGCTTAGCTTCCCAACTCAATAAACGTAGCTCGGCACCAATACATCTCTGTCCTCAGCTTGGTTCACAATGGTGTTTTTCTTGGCTTCTCAAATGACTTATCTCGGCACATCATGCTTAGCTCGATTCCCCATTTACTGGTTTGCTCGACACATAAAAGTCAGCTTCTCTTGAACTTCTTTGGTGGTGAGTAGCCCGACTCCTCAATTGTTCATGATGGTTGGAACCCTCACGACTTATGATCAGCTCCAAGGAAGCTTCGCCATCCGTCTCTATGGTGCTCAGTTATTCGGCGTTGAAGCTCAGCAATTCAAGCGAATTGGCAACTCTGCGACTGTTTGGTACCATCTTGGCGCATGCAGTTTACCCCACAGATATGGTTCTTTATCTTTCTCTCTCTGCCTATACATGAACCACCAATATAAAGAGAGAGAAGATAGGAAATTTTAGTCGGCCTCATAGCCTCACACGATCTTTTCGCTGGCCTCGTAGCCCCGACATCTAATAGCCTGCACCTCATGATTGCATCTTAATCCGTTCAACACCTAATTGTCATCTTCTCGGCCTTTCATATAGTTATTACTCATTCACTGCTCAGCGCCTCGTCAATTGTTTGGTCTTAATTTGTCTGGTTTCTTCTTTAGTTAACTCATCAATGGCGTCTGTTATACTCTATGTCGTCTCAACTACTCGATCGGTGGCCGATGGTCCAGGTTCACCAACTCATCTTATCATCCCCAGTAAGCCGCTTATGTCTGGCAATTTGAGGTCACAACCTCAAGCAGCTCAGTTGGCTGGAACCTTCTCGGCAAGCTTTTTAGAACAATATACTTGTTTCTCTCTATAGAAAATGTAGCTCCCTCATTGTGGCTTGACTGGTACAAGCAAGATAGGTGTTGCTCACCCATTACTCGACGGCTATTGCTCATCTTAACACTGACGTTCATGGTCAACATCCAGGCCCTGCTGGCTCGGCCCTCGTTTAATGAATCAACGTAGTCCATCATGATATTTTTAGTATTTCGGCACTTGGAGTCAGATGCCTTTATACCGCCTTTGTTTTGTTATCCAAATTGGTTCAGCCATTATGATTTTGCATGGAATCATCTCTCTTGTTTTGTGTGAAAAATAAAAATTGTTTGGAGGATTCAGTGCAGCTTAATAGCCTATTCTTGGCACTCCCCCATTGACAGCATTTTGGATCAGTTGGTGTCTTGGAAGCTTGTCAAGGGCTCAGTCTCAGCCTTGGTCGGCTCAGCTTCCCAACTCATAACTCCGCTTGGCATCAATTGAGCTCGGTACTCTGCTCTTAATTTGCTCAACCGTTCTTTGACAAAGAGTCTGAGCTCTCCCTTTAATGTTGCTCGGCCATCAAGTTCTTTTTCAAGCATGATGTTTGGCTCGAGCAGCCTCAGGAAAAATCCTAGGTTTGCTTAGGTGCCGAGCCCCAATCCTTGGTCTCAGCAAAAATCCTAAGCATGAGCCTAAGTACCAAGTCTAGTTCTCGATTTCAACAAAAACCTTAGCATAGTCTAGGTGTCGAGCTTAGTTCTCAGTTTTTAGCATGAAGCCCTAACTCGCTTAGGCAGGATATTAGAATAATCTCAAGGACTAGAAGAGCTCACAGGGTTAGAATAACCCATCAAAAATCCTAGCCTAGCCTAAATGTTGATCCCAGCTCTCGGTTAAAGTCTCAAATGGCCATCACCAAAAAATTCTAGCCCAGCCTAGGTGCCATGCCCAATTCTCGATCTTCAACACCAAGCCATAGCTGGAATATAGAATAGCCCAACTAGGCACTCAAGGTCCTAACCCTGCTAGGCACCTCAAAATCCTAGCCCGGCTAAGCACTCTAAGTCCTAACCTTGCTAGGAACCTCCAAGTCATAGCCCGAGTAGGCACTCCAAGTCCTATCCATGCTAGTCATCTCCAAGTCTTAGCTCTGATAGGCACTCCAAGTCCTAATCTAACTAGGCACCTCCAAATTCTAACCCGCCTAGGCACTTTAAGTCCTACCACGACTAGGCACTCTAAGTCATCCTTGGCAAGGCATCAAAGGGACACATTTGTTTAAGTTCTGCGGTGTAAACTCGAGGCATGTAAAGTTTTTACCTTCTCCCATTGGTGCACGTAGAAGTTGGGGACCTATGGTAGAGAAAAAAAATATATTCCACATATCAAACCCATCATCACACACCATCTTCCATCCCATCCCATCCCATCCACTGTCATTGGATGAAACAACACTTGAGCCATCTCTCTCTCTCTCTCTCATATTTTTTCTATATCTATCCTGTAGCGACCTAACTACATTTAAGTAACTAAAAAAAATAAAATAAAAATAATAATAATAATAAAGAAAAAAGAAATTAAACCACTTTTTGTTCAAACTAACATTCCAAGAATTTCTAAGAAATATCATTAAAAAATTAAGTAAAAAAATAAATAATAATAATATTTTTCTGCTTTGGTATAATTGTTCATATATATATATATATATATATATATATTGGGTCCCATAATTTAATATTGAATTTTTCTTGTTCAAAATTCTAATTGTGTGTTAAAATTTTATAGTATTATTTTAAACCTATGTTAATTATTATAATAAAATGCTTAGTGGGACCAAAAGCACCCAATAAGATCCAACTTCCCAGCTTGGATAAGATCAAGGGTCCTAATTAGTAAAATTTGGTCACGTGCCATGAAAATACATTCTCAAGCACGTGGGTGATGCATCGATCTTTTGTCTATTTAAGAATCAGCCAGTTCCCATCTCCAACCAGATGGGAGGTAGAACCGAAGGGAGAAAAAAATAAGAGAAAGAGAACAAGTAGTTATGTGAGGGTTTCGGGTAGTGTTAGTCGGTACACGTTCTTTTTATATAGAATATTTTAAATATAGGTAAGTCACATATGACTTGATTACTTACTCTTATAAATTATTTTATTTTTTTTCTTAAAAGAATATTTATTTTAGTTTTTTTTAAAAATTATTTATTTTATCTATTAATCAATGTGCTATGGATATGGCTATTTAAAATAATAATATTATATTTCCAAACTAATGTTATTAATAATATGCGGTTCGGACTTATTCCCAACCTTGAGGAAAAAAGAAAAAAAAGATATCAGGAGAAAAAGTAATAAGGGTGGAGTCCAGATAGTGACAAATTGATATTATTTCTAACAATTAATTTGGGATCACTCTAAAAAATACTGGCAAGAATCATTGAACAAACTATCGGATATTATTATTATTATTTTTATTTATTTATTATTATTATCATTCATGTGCATATTGTTACTTTTTATCTGAGCATTATTAAGCTTGCATTTCTACAAAAAAAAAAAAAAAAAGTCAAATACCATGATTTTGAATATCCTAATAGCTTAATGGTAAATAAATAATTTTGTTGTGTGTATACTCAGACGAATTATTAGCATACAACATTGTTACTTGGTTTTTTAGGAAAATAAAGCGAAAAATTGTTAGCTCAGTACAATAAGAAGGAGAAAGAAAAATGATGCTTTTATCTTACATAAAAAAAAGACTTTGGCCCTGTTTGGGTTGATTGTTTATTGCTTATTTGCTGTTTATTTACTTATAAGTAAATAACCCAAGAAACAAATAAGTTAGTTTATTTAGGTGACACAAATAAGCCACTTTGTTTAAGTTTAATTCGTTTGGGTGATTTTTAGCTTATTTGACTTATTTTGGCTTATTTGCTTAAATAAGCTTGATTCGTTTGGATGATTTTTGACTTATTTAGTTTATTGACTTATTTGCTTATTGACTTAAAATGTGGCTTATTTAGTTCGTTTGGATGACATAATTTATTTTTTGCTTATAAGTCAATAAGTCATATCCATCCAAATAGGACCTTTGTATTTATATAATGTAATTAAGTTAGTTAAAGTTGCAACGAAATATATATATATATATATATATATATATATGTGTGTGTGTGTGTGTGCGCGCGCGCGCTCGCCTGAGTGTGTCACATTAATTATATTTTAATTGTCCCTTTAGTTAAGAAAACAAAGTATAACTGTATTAAGTTTTGGTTTTTGGTTTTTGGTTATATGTGATTTCATACATATATATTCATGTTGACTTAATATTTTTAGTTGTAACTACTATTGACACATACTGTATTTGTCTTTTTCATAATTAAAATTCCTGATTTGAAGTTTTATAAGTTGGCAAGAAAAAAAAAAAGAAGAAAATTGCAAATATCAGCTTATTTACATTTTGCAGTTTGACGGCCTATATGTTTTTTTTCCTGTTTTGTTTTTCTAAAGAGAAAAAAAATGAGAATTAATTATAGTATTTACTTAAAAAGATTTGTTTATATAATTAGATGCTTATTAATAAATGGTTTATTTAAAATTTAATTTCAATCCAATTACGGTATTAATAGATAATTTATAATAATAAATTTTAAAAAAATAATATATAAATAAAGAGACATTTGGTGGGTTTACTCACCGGCCAATCACGGATTTCATTTGTGAAAATAGGTTATGACATACCCCTTTTCAGCTAGAAGAAAGGGAGCTGCATTTCTTAATACACTAGATTTTTTCTGTCAAAGCTTTTTATAATTTCGGCGTTGAAGGCCCTCTTTTCGACCACCGACTGAAAGTTTGTTTTGTAGAAATTCAGCTAATGAAACACATGAGGACTGGTGATTATTTTATTCGTTGGACTTCTACTAAGATATGAGATAAGAAAAGAAAATTTTTTCAAGAAATAAAATTTTTTTATTGTGCTTAAGAGTAGCCTTATATCTTTTTGAGTTCATAACTCACCTTATGTCTTTTTTGAGTACATGACTCGGTCTCTGAGCTAGTCTTGAGGATTTGAATGAACAATGCAAGTATGCGATATGGGGCGCGGAGAAATTTTAAGATAAAATTTTAGAACCAATTATAAAAATCTAAGTATATAAAATATATTTGTAGTCACGTTTTATTGGGAAAAAAATTGATGACAACATTATGCCACTTATATATTATGCTTTTAACCTATGTATTATAAGTTTTTTAATAATAAATTATTTTCTTATTTAATATTTGATGTTTGCTAGAATTGGAAAAAATAGAATTAATATTTTAGAATTAGAAATTTATGACTTAAATTTATTTTGATCGTAACTTTTATTTTTTTATAGTATATCCTTATTATTTAGCATTTTAAATATTTGAATTAATTTACAATTATATATAATTTTGAGAGACTTAAAATAACATTAAAATTGTTACAACTAAGAAAATAAACTAATAATAAGTAGAAAGACTTGAACTATAAACCAAAGAAATACAAATAACAATAACTATGATTTGCGACCCATTTAAGATCAACATGAAACAAATTTAAATGTATTTATATTATATTAAAATATAAATAAAATTCTAAATTTTAACAAAAAATTAAAAACCCTAGGCAACGGCTTTCCTCCTTTGTCCCTAAGGCCTGGCCAGCCGGCTTGCGTTAGGCTAATAGGTTTTATTGTCTTACCTTCTAAGATTTAATTATTATTTTCATATAAGAACGTAATAACAAAAAAAAAAACAAAACAAAACAAAACAAAAAACTCTTTGATCATGTCAATATCAAACTCAAATCAACAAGAAATTTCTAACCAAAACTTTTGTCTCTCTTTACATGGCAAATGCAACCGTACTAACATATATATAGGGTGTTTGGCAAAGGTTTTTTTTTAATATAGTTTTTAATTTATTATTATTAATTTTATTTAATTATAAGTTATAATTTATTTTAAATAATTATAACTTTAGCTATGAACTATAATTAATTTTTTTCTATTTCAGTTATAATCTACAATTATTACTAATCACTCATCTACTAAAAGTTATCATTTATAAATTATTTATTTCAGTAATGCCAAACACTACTATAACTAAAACTGAATAAAGTAATTACTAAGCACTAAGAATAAATCATTGGCATTTAGAATATAATATGGCATTTATATTGTCATCAATATATTGCCAACGGTACCAAATTGAAAACAAATTAAAACTCATTGCATAGATTCATTTTGATTTTCTTTCAACGGGTAATAATATATATTATAATAAATAAAGGCAATAAAAAAGGCATTGAATATTATCTTTATGTAATGGATCAAAAAAATTTAAAAAGTGAGAGTTTTATCTTGAGAAAACATTTGTTTTTTGGTTTTATTTTTTTAACCATTCTTTTTGACTGATCATATTAAAAATATTCAAGAATTTAAATTAAATATATATATATATATTTGAAATAACTAATATTAATTAAAATACCAAATACTTATGCTTATGAAGATTTCGATCTATGATTATTCTGTACATAGTGATTGGTATTGCTGAAACTAGTATCTTTTAGAAATAATTAAACTTACTTCCCTTGAGGTTTAAGTTTATTACAGAGACCTCCCATGTGGTCTCTGAAATTACACTAACCTCACATGAGCTTTAATTTTCAACATCAATTGCACCAAACTGTTAAAATTTTCGTTGAAATTTAACGAAAATCGCCCCTTCCACCTCAAAATCACAAATTTCACCCCAAAATCATACTTCCCAAAACCACCATTCCATTGAAATTTGGGATGGGAATAGTGATTTTGGGGGAGGAGGGGAGAAGGTGGTTTGGAGGGTGGTTTTGGGATGGAAATGGTGGTTTTATGGTGGAATAGGCGATTTTCGTTAAATTTCAACGAAAATTTTAATAGTTTGGTGTAATTGATGTTAAAAATTAAATCTCAAGAAAAGTTAGTGTAATTTCAGAGACCACAGAGGAGGACCCTGTAATAAGCTTAAACCTCAAGGGAGGTAAGTGTAATTATCTCTATCTTTTATATTGCAGCTTGCAATAGAAGTTGCGAGTATTTGATAAATATGTTAGCTTGTAACTAAAATTAATAAGTAGCGGGGGCATTCTGATCATTTCATCCAAACCCGCACAATTAAAGTCATGGCTGATCAGAATGGAGAGCGGAAGCAAGCCCTTCAATCGGCGCCACCCAAGTCAGAGGTAAAACACCTGATCAGTTTGGCACGCGTTATAACCGAAAGTTGGATATCTATTCATATCGTACCATTATAACCATTTTAGTACGGGAGACCACGCTACGTGTTCAAAAGGTGATGCATAAAGGACTAACGGCATGATATACCAATTCGGTTAGTTCTGATTCCTTCTCTCTCTAACTTTACTCTCTCTTTTTTTCTTGCTCACTACTCTACCAGATTACTGACCTGATTGTCAGAGGGGGCCCCACTGGAGACATTCAAGCATCCCCTTTAACGTTGCTTTGTCTTCTCAGGCCCAAGTTGGATCTCAAGAAGCGGGACCAAGAATGAACATCATCATTTTAGCGCCGTTTGTAGGAATCCATTTTCTATTCGGCGGTCGTTGCTTTGCTAGATGGTTCAAACAAGATCCATGGCTGATGAGACTAATCGCCAAGAGGTACCTTATCCCCCAATATCGCATCCAAAGGCAAATTCCCAAGGTTAGATTTAACAGCAACTCCACCACCTAATCGAAGGGATATTCCAGTTGGTACAATAGAACAAAGACCTGTTACAACAAATCTGAGGAAGAGGGAATGAACATCCATTGCCGGCGGTGGTCAACCCTTAACCTAACCAAGGAGTTGGTGTGAACCTCAAGATTGATCCCCTGGGAGAAGAAGAAGTGGAGGAGGTTTGGTGCGACATCCGTCTCTCTCTGCCACTACCTGGCAAGGCACAACGTAACGCATCCAAGGATATGGCAGAGCAAACTGAGACGACAACAAGTTAGGATGAACAACTGCGGGACATGAAAGCATAGCTCGACGTAGTGATGGAGACTATACAAGGTAAACCCCCTCAACTGTAAACGATTTGGTTCTAAAAATCGAATCTCCCTTCACGACCAGTATAATGGAAGCCCCGTTGCCCCAAAAGTTTAGTATGCCACAAATAGATATGTATAGTGGTAACTCTAATCTAGTTGATCATCTTGACACCTATAAATCCACGATGTATCTTTACTCAATTCCATATGAGATAATGCGTAGAGCCTTCCCACCACCCTAAAAGGTCCAGGTAGAGTCTAGTTCTCTAAACTACAACCAAATTCTATCGAATCCTTCCCTAAGTTGAGCCACCTCTTCCTTAGTCACTTCATAGCGAGCTAGTGACACAGAAAGCTTATCACGTGTTTGCTTAACATCAAACAAACTAAAGGAGAAACATTGAGGGAATATGTAGCATGTTTCAATCAGGAGGCACTCCAGATGGATGAGGTTGATGATAGGGTAGCCTTGATGGCCTTCATGGGAGGTTTGTTTCCTTCTTGGTTCCTGTTTTCATTGTCGAAAGCACCGCCAGCGAATATAGCAGAGTTGATGTTGAAATCCCAAAAGCATATAAACGCTGAGAATGCCATGGACACGGGTAAGATGAAATTGGAAGAACCGCCCATCAAGCCCGGAGCAGGAAAGAGATCTAGAGAAGACAATCAGGGCTGAACTGAAAAAAGTTGGACCACCCTAAGCCCGGCTTTGTGGATTGAACATTTAATCGACTGCACGAGGATCAAAATCATCGTTATACTGCCCTCAACGCCCCTTTTGAGCAGGTCTTAATGTACATCAAAAGGGACCTATAGTTAAAATGGCCGAAGAAGATGAAAGGACCACCTTTGAAGCGTTCAAAAAATAAATACTGCCATTTCCATAAAGACCATGGTCACGATACGGAGGAGTGTTATGACTTGAAAGATCAGATTGAACGCTTGATCAGAAAGGGGCGCTTAGATTGCTTCGTGGCAGACCAGTTGCCTCATGGTCAGAGGGGACCAGACTAGAGAAAAAGAAGAGATCAACCCCGAAGAGGCCACGGGAGGGAGGAAGTTGTAGCCAATCAACTAGACCAACCCAAACTTGAGATCAGAACGATATCAAGCGATTTTCTAGAAGGAGAAGAAACCTAATCAGCTAGAAAGGCGCAAGCGAAGCGCCTGCACACAAAAAATGGGGAATGTGATAGGGACCAGGGCCATTAGCAATAGTCACGCCAGGAGGAGAAATTCACAATCTCTTTTTCAGAGGAAGATTGCCGAGGAGGTTAGTATCCCCACAATGACCCCATTGTGTTTAGCCTGTTGGTCGACAACTACTGGGTACGGAGGGTGTTAGTCGATAATGGCAGCTCAACAAATATCCTATTCGCAAACGCGTTTGATCAGATGAACATTGAAAGAAACAAGATCACCCCCATGTTGTCCCCACTGGTTGGTTTCGCTAGGGACAGGGTTTATCCCCTAGGGTCTATAGAGTTGTCAGTCACAATAGGAGATAGCGCTGTGAACATATTCAAGATGCTCACCTTCTTAGTGGTAGAAAGCCCGTCAGAATACAATGTCATTTTGGGAAGGACTGCCCTCAACAACTTCAAAGCGATGACCTCCACACACCACTTGTTAGTTAAGTTCCCTGTAGGTCAGGGAATAGGCCATGCAAGGGGAGACCAAACGAAAGCAAGGGAATGTTATGTTACATCTTTAAGGGAGCCGAAACAGAGAGAGACACTGCACATTGAGGAGATAGAGGTCAGAGATGAGGAGGAGCTCAAAAGTGGTGAACTGGCAGAAGATTTGGAGGATCTCATTCTTGAAAACTTTGAGCAGTTCAAAGTATTGAAGACGAGGATCAAGTTAGAAGATAGTACAAAGATGCCGTTGAAAGCGTTCCTCGGTTCAAATAGAGATGTGTTTGCAGGGACTCATCATGATATGTCGTGGATTGATCCAGCCATTGCTGTGCACAAGCTTAATGTTAACCCCAGGGCCAAGCTAGTTAGGCAAAAGCAAAGGGTATTCGCACCGTAGTGAAATGAGGCAGTCAGCGAAGAGGTGAGGAAGCTTAGAGAGGCTGGTTTCATCAGTGAGGTCATGTACCCTGAATGGCTGGCAAATGTTTTCATGGTAAAGAAATCCAATGAAAAATGGAGGATATGCATGGACTTCACGGATCTAAACAAATCTTACCCCAAGGACAGTTATCCTCTCCCTAGAATTGACCTGTTGGTTGACTCCATTGCAGGCCATGAGCTGCTCAGCTTTATGGATGCGTTCTTAGGTTATAACTAGTTCATGATGCATATCCCGGACCAGGACAAAGCGTCATACATCACCTCTAAGAGAACATTTTGTTATCGAGTCATGCCATTCAGGCTAAAGAACGCTAGAGCAACTTACCAGTGCCTGGTTAACTCAAAGTCGAGAACTAAATAGGTAGGAACATTGAGGCTTACATGGATGATATGATAGTGAAAAGCAAAAGAGTTGACCAACACGTGGAGGATTTACAAGAGGTGTTTCTAGTCTTATGGCGGTACGAAATGAAGTTGAACCCAGCTAGCTGTGCCTTCGGGGTGTCATCTGGAAAATTCTTGGGTTTTATGGTTAGCTAAAGGGGAATTGAAGCCAACTCAGACAAGGTTGAGTCAATTTTGAAAATGAAGGCCCCAATAGGTGCCTAGGAAGAATAAAGACTTATAAGAAGAGTGACTGCTCTCAATTGATTCATATCTTGAGCAATAGAAAAATGCCTGTCCTTCTTCAAAATACTAAAAAAGTGTTCAGTTGGGATAATGAGTGCGACCGGGCCTTTGACGAGCTGAAGAAGTATCTAGTTGCACCCCTACTGTTGTCAAATCCAGTACCACATGAAAATTTATACTTATATCTAGCTGTATCACAAACAACCGTCAGTTCAACCTTGGCAAGGGAAGAGGAGAAATTGCAAAAGCCGGTATATTTCATTAGCAGGGCCTTTCAAGGAGGGTAGAGCAGGTATCCCTGAATAGAGAAGCTTGCTTTTGCCTTGAATGTATCTTCCAGGAGACTCCGTCCCTATTTTAGGCCCACGCCATCGTGGTCTTAACCGACCAACCATTGAGGAAAGTATTGCAAAAACCCGAGATGTCAGGAAGGCTGATGCAGTAGTCGGTTGAACTCGATCAGTTTGATATCACGTACACGCCCCAAACAGAATATAAAGGACAGATATTGGCAGATTTCATAGAAGAATTCACTCTAGAAAATCCCCTAGAAAAGGTAGATCTGCCACACGGTGAGCCTGCTTAGGATGACGGCGGCCAACGGGTGGAAAACCAAGAGCATGACTGGGACATGCACGATTCCTAGATGATAAACATTGATGGACCATCCAGGAAGGGCAAAGGGGGAGCATGAGTGGTGGTCACCTCCCTCTTAAGAGATCAGATCAAATAAGCAGTGCAGTTGAATTTCAATTTAACAAATAACGAGACAGAATATGAAGCATTAATATGGGGGCTCCGAATAGAGAAATCTTGCGGGGCAGAAAAGCTGTTAGCTAAATTTTACTCCCAACTGGTCGTATAGCAAGTTAACGGCACATACAAGGTAAAAGGGGATAAGTTGAGAAAATACAAGAACTTAGTAGATAGCATATGTAGGCAATTCAACAAAGTCAAGATCCAATAGATCCTTTTGGAAGAGAACTCAGAAGCAAACCATATTGCCCAAGTGGCCTCGTTCGACTAGGAATATATCGGCTAGGGAGTCATAGTTAATGTCATTGATCAGTTGAGCGCAGATGGTCAGCTAGAGGAGCAGGTCAACACAGTCGTGGAAATTCACCAAGCAAAACGGGCCAAGCCAATCCTAAAATATTGGGAAAATAGAGAACTTCTCGAGGACAAAGCGCAGGCAAGGAAATTGAAGTTCCAGGTCGCCAATTATGTTCTTCTGGCAGGAATCCTTTACAGGCGTAGTGTAACAAGGTCGTACCTACGATGTGTATCCGATCAGGAATTAATATATGTGCTCAGGGAAATCCATGAAGGGGTGTGCGACAACCATTCTGGGGTAAAAGCTCCCGTGGAAAAGGTGGTCAGGGCAGGATACTATTGGCCAACCATGCTCAAGGAAGCCAAAGTGTGATATCCTAGTATCCCATATCGAAAAGGGAGAGAGAGTTCCTCGGCTATAAAAGAAAAATCTTGGACCCTTACATTCAACGAGGCATTTTCCCAGGTGGTAGAAACCCTAGCAAAACTCCGTAGTTAAGCGTGCTTGGGCGAGATCAATGCAAGGATGGGTGACCCATTGGGAAGAACAAAACCGTGAGGGCTTTTGCCTAAAGCGAACAATATCGTTGCCATGTGAAGGGTCGGGGTGTTACAAATGGTATCAGAGCCGACTCGCCTCACCTCCGAGTGTGGGCCCTTGCCGTCTCGCGTGACACGTGGACGGGCTACTGAGTGGGCGGGTCGATAAGAACTGGCAGGCTACCAGAGTTGGGAGGCTACTGCACGGGGACGTGCAACTCTAAGGGGGATGGATTGTGATATCCTGGTATCCCATATCGGAAAGGGAGACGGAGTTCCTAGGCTATAAAAGAAAAATCTTGGACCATTACATTCAACGAGGCATTTTTCTATGTGGTAGAAACCTTAGCAGAACTTCGCAGTTAAGTGTGCTTGGGTGAGAGCAATGTAAGGATAGGTGACCCCCTAGGAAGAACAAAATCGTGAGAACTTTTGCACAAAGCGGACAATATCGTTGCCATGTGAATGCTTGGGGTGTTACACAAAGACTTTGTAAAGAGATGCGACAAGTGCCAACGTTTCGACAACATAGCCAAACAGCCACCAGTGTAACTCAATGTATTAACCAGCCCGTCGCAGTTCGCATAGTGGGGGCTTAACCTCATAGGGCCACTACCCATGGCACAGAGGCAGATGAAATTCATCATAGTTGCTATAGACTACTTCACCAAATGGGTGGAAGCTAAACCTTTGGCCAAAATCACTGAAAAGAACAGTACCTAATTTGTTTGGAAATATGTGGTCTGTCGATTTGGGATCCCTAAAACGATCATCACAGATAATGGGAAGCAATTTGACAACGGCAACTTTCAAAAGTTTTGTGACGAGCTCAACATTTAAGTCCACTATGCCTCGCCTGCCCATCCTAAATCAAATGGACAGGTAGAGGTTACGAACATGTCACTTTTGAAGATACTGAAGATGAAGTTGGAAGCTGCCAAGGGGTTATGGTTTGAAGAGCTGCCAAACATCCTATGGGCTTACCGAACCACAACCCAAACTCCTACTGGCGAAACCCCTTACAACCTCACCTACGGACACGAGGTTGTGATCCCCGTTGAATTAGGTCTGACCAACGCATGAGTCAACTAATATGATCATAGTGTGAATGATGAAAACTTGAGGGTAGACCTGGATCTTCTTGAAGAGATCAGGGACATAGTAGCATTAAGAACAGTGGTGTACCAGAACAGGATGAAAAAATACTACAATTCGAAGGTAAAAAAGAGGAGTTTCAACCAAGGAGATCTTGTACTAAAAAAGGTCACTCTATCGACCAAAAACCCCCCACTGAAGGAAAACTAGGACAGAATTGGGAGGGGCCCTACATCGTAAAAGCTCACCAAGGAAGGGGAGCCTATCGACTACAAACCATGGAAGGAAGAGAATTAAAGAACCCCTGGAATGCTAAGCACCTCAAACACTACTACGCTCAAATCGGTAACCGATTTTTTGCGCAAATGTTTACATTCCAAATTTAAGTTCAATGAAGACACGTCTTTCCCTACTTTGTCTCCTTCTACATAATATTAATGCAGCTTAAAGGGGAATAACCCCAAGGCTGATTAGGAGAAGGTCAGCCCCCAATCCTCCAACGCCCGAAGTTATTGAAAACCTGAACGGGCCAGGGCTGATCGGGAGAAGGTCAGGAGAAGGCCAGCTCCCAATCCTCCAACGCTTGAGGTTATTGAAAACCTGAATGGGCCAGGTGATTAGAAGAAGGTTAGCCCCCAACCCTCTAACGCCCGAGGTTATTGAAAACCTGAATGAGTCGGGGCTGATTAGGATAAGGTCAACCCCCAATCCTCCAACTCCCGAGGTTACTAAAAATTTGAACGAGCTAGAGCTGATCAGGAGAAGGTTAGCCCCCAATCCTTCAACGCCCGAGGTTATTGAAAACCTGAACGGGCCAGGGTTGATCAGAAGAAGGTTAGCTTCCAATCCTTTAACGCCTGAGGTTACTGAAAATCTGAACGAGCCAAGGCTTATCAGGAAAAGGTATGCCCCCAATCCTCCAATGCCCGAGGTTACTAAAAACCTGAATGGGCCAGGGCTGATCTGGAGAAGGTCACCAATCCTCAAACGCCCAAGGTTATTGAAAACCTGAGCCGGCCAGGGCTGATCAGGAGAACGTCGGCCCCCGATTCTTCAACGCCCAAGGTTATTGAAAATCTAAACGGGCCAGGGCTATTCAGGAGAAGGTCAACCCCCATTCCTCTAATGCCTGATGTTATTGAAAACCTAAACGGAACAGGGTTGATAAGGAGAAGGTCAGCCCCCAATCCTTCGACACTCGAGATTATTGAAAACTTGAATGGGCCAGGGCTGAACAAGAGAAGGTCAGGCTTGGCCCACACGAATGTTTTTTTTTGTGTGTCTAAAAGACAAAGCTCGACCATTCAAACAAAGAACAAGCATGCCTAAAAGGCAAGACAAGCATCTATTTATTACGCCGTCAAGCAGCTTAAGTGTTAGAAGAGCAAATTCCACACCCACATTCATTCCATCACTTCAAGTATGTCCCAAATGGGCACACATCAAAGGAAAACTATTTAATGTATCTTGAAACACCCATAAACAAAACAACATATATGGAAGACAATCACAAACTTGCCAAAGTATGTTCTAAAGTAGAAGTGGAAATGTTTATCAAGAGAAAGATGTATCAAGTTAGGGAGCAACTGGGGGAAGGTTGGACTGAGCTTCATCCTCAGTTCGCCTGGCTGGAGACGGAGTAAGAGCAACAGAGGTTATTGAAAACCTGAACGGGCAAGGGTTGATCAGGAGAAGATCAGTGCCTAGGACGCCCAGGATAATTAAATATATTCAAACTCCACAACATATATTTAAAGTGCATATCCAAGAGATTAACACTGAGGGCTCAGAACATGGGAATGAGCACTTAACCACTCAAATGATGGACAAACATCTCAAAAGACCAGAAAATAAATAAAACATACAACTATACAAAATGTACGCAGCCTGAGTGTTTAAAAAGCACCATCCATCCTTGGGATTCATTCAAAGCTTCCTAAGTGTGTCTTAACAAAAAAACAGCAAGGAGGAAAGTTACCATGTGTATGTTAACAAAACCCAACAACAAATGAAAATCAATACGCACAAAATGTATCTCAAACAACTAAGCAATAGAAAAAATGTTTTGCAGGTAGAAAAATAATAACAAAGGAGAGCAGAAAAGTCATGGGAAAGAAGGAGGGGGATTAGACTAAATTTCATCTTCAGTCTCTTTGGCTGGAGAGGGAGAAAGAGTAACTGAGGCGTCATCGTCATAAGCCTTCACTTGAGAAAGATCTAAGTTAGGATACAGGCTGCTGGCCTGTTGCCTGAACGATTCAAAACCTGCCACCCAGTGTTCTGCAAACATGACCTTGACGTCGACGCTATCCATATGGTTAGATATCAGCTGGGAAAATTCCTTAGAAGCCTTGAATTGGTGGTGCGATCTGTGTTGATGGAGGCTTCAAATGTCGCATACTTTGCTTTCTGCTAAGCCAATAATGACTATAGCACGGAGGCCTTCCCCTAAAGCTTCTCCATGTCAATGGTTAGCTTTGTCTTGACCTTTGCCAACCCCTTAGCCAAAGATTTAGTCCTCTCCAAGTCAGCCTCGATGACGAACAGCCTTATCTGATCACCCTTCAATCTCTCAATTTCCTCCTTTTGGTTCTGGATGGTCAAATTGGCGGCCTTTAATTCTTTCTCATCAGTTAGATAAGAGTACTCGTTTTTGGCCAAGCAAAGGGCCATGTAATGACCTAAAGCGAGGGACTGCACAAACAAGTAGGTATCAACTTTCACAAAGACAACTAAAAAAGGAAGCAGCTGAACAACAGCAAAAGAAGAGTATGGGGCATACCATAGTGGTCTCCTCATGAAATCGACGTCCTAGTTCTATCACGAACAACCCGTCTAGGCCATCCAAATCGAAAGGGAGAACAGCCCCTTCGATCAACTTCAGCCCTACCATCTTGTCTATGAAAATTGAGAGGGGGACCTTCTCTTGATGAGCTCCATCAGAGGTCCTAGTACTCGTCATCTCCTTCACTTTCTCAATGCTCTGATCTCCTTTCTTCCCCTGACCAAAACCTAACTCGTTGCTCTTATTAGCAAGTTCTGTACCCTCTAGCTTCTTCTCTTATTTCAAGGAAAGCTCCTTCACTTCGTGCACTAAACTCCGTCGTGGCAGAAGGAGTAGGGCTAGGGATGTAATCCTTGAAGGTAGACACATCAAGAACTTTTTGACGGTGGGTCATGAGGTATGGCCTCTTAGCAGGAGGAGGAGGTGGAGCAGGAATATCTCCTTATGATGTATTCCTTCTTTTCTTCAACTTCTTCAAAGCCTCCTTATCACCGCTGTTCATTGCACCTGAGCAAAAAGAAGATAGGCACGATCAACAGCCATAAAATAACAAAGAAAGTAGATAAGATATACACTAAATGACACAACACTTCACCTTCACCCTTAGCAATTTCCCCGGCTTTGGTAATACGAAATAAAGATAAAGCGTCAAGGGAGGGCTCAAGCCCAATGAGGTACTCACTTAGACTCTCTAGAGTGACCAGAGTAGACCAGCTCTTATCCTCAAAGGTCTAAGCAAGTGCGACCCTCTCTTTCTCGTCATCAGAGATTACCAAACTTCTTACCCGACCTAACACCAGGAGACCCACACATAAAGATCAAAGAAAGGAAAGGAGAGGGTGCTGCTGTCACGCCCCAAACTCCAGGTCACGTGAAACACCCACAAACAACCAATCTGAGAATATTCTCTCAAATATAAAACATACATGCATTGTATATAATCGTCAAACGGCATATATTATATGGTTCCAACACCGAAAAAATATGTTGACACATACATGTAACAAAAGGACAAAAAGGAAGACTACAGCTCTTCCAGCTCTCCAGCACCTCCAGATCAACCTGCATGATCGGTACCTGAAGAAAATTAAATCCCACATCGTGAGCCAAGGCTCAGCAGAAACTAGACAGGCATGCAGTATAAGCTAAACATGCTAGAAAAACGAGGTGCAGTTTTAGACTCTCTTTCAAGCCTTTAAAATAATATTTTTTTTACAAGCAAATCGAAAAGCGAGGATACAAATCATGTTTTGACTCACTCACAGGAGCCCTACAAACAGTTGAAAAGAGGTTTTTAGACCGCGATTCACGCCTCTTAAAAACAATTTAAAATTTGGTCTATCCGTCCCACTATGCAGTACATGCAATCTATGTAACTTCTTCGACTTTCACTAAAGGACCACAGCCCCCAACTATGCAACGCACGCAACTCGTGCAACATACACAACGCATGCAACCCGTGCAACACACACAACGCATGCAACCCATGCAACACACACATCTTCACAGACTTTCACCGTAGAACCATTATCCGCCCTCATCACACATATCTTCACAGACATACTTTCACCGTAGGACCATTATCCACCCTCATCACATATATCTTCACAGACTTTCACCGTAGGACCATTACTCGCCCCTCATATGCATATCTTTACGGACTTTCATCGAGGGAGCAATTTTTGCCCCATATATGCAAAACAGATACAAATCCATGTATCAACAGACATCTCAACCCATGCCTAAACCACAGGATAAAATCATATCAAAACATGCATACTAAACCAGGGTTTAAATGCATAAAGCCACGTACTGTCACTACGTTACACAAACCACATCACA
>JAOTRH010009954.1:0-23277 GCA_034768845.1 Heliamphora exappendiculata
TGAGACTCAACCCCGAGGGCTAGCTCCAAACCTTCAACCAACACGTTTTGAAAATTTCCAAGACTCCGTTTTCAAACTATCCTTTTTATAACCTCATATACCCCTTTGAAACCATAGAAGTTTATAAAAAACCTCGGATAAACATCACATGAGGAAGGCTTGAACCAAAACACATAATTTTCCCAAAATAGTTCAGGTTCAGTCCACTGGATTCACCCTCTAGTCAACTGAAAAACATACTGAAAATGAAAATCCAAAACAGAAGCCATTTCAGTCGAATGACCTCCTAGGTCCAATCGACTGAACCTCCCACATGATGATCGAGTCGACTGAACTTGCCTAGATAATCTTTTTGAGCTACAATTTTGATTTTCTAACCTCAAATCAAACCTCCAAACTCCTATTTTTGACATCCACAAGCATCCCCTAGCTTAGGACTATCATAAAACATCAAAAGGAAACTCCCTCTTTTGATTTCATCCAACCAAATGTCGAAAAATGATTTTTAACCCAAAATCAAATTTGAAACATAAATAACTTTTCATGCATTTTAAAACGGTAGAAACACATAGAATTACATGTAGTACCCTCTAACAGTTATGTAGTCTTGGATCATAACTTGGTGAGTTTAAAACTCGACGTCTCAATGCACGTGCAAAACTGAGTTTCACCAAAATAAAATTATGACTGGATGGATGCATAGACCATGATACCGATACTAAGGATCAGCAGTTGGTTTATCAAAAACAAAATCTCGGACCGTCGAGAAGTTAGAGAGAAGGCAGAGCGTTTGGTGAGTTTAAAGCTAGAGACAAATAGGAGATATTTTGATGAAAATATCTCACACAAGATATTTATAGTCAAAATATCTTTAAAACATCTTCTTTTTTTAATTTTTAAATTCGTATTGCAACTCCCTACAATCCCGGGAACCAACCCCGCATGCTCAGATAAACATAAACATCCATCAAAACGAGTAAATCACACATCAGGAGAACATATATACGCAAAACATATCATATATACATAAGTCTAAAAAAGAGATGGGTCCGGATCTCACAACTCTCCCCCCTTAAGGAATTTTGGCCCCAAAATTCACAACAAGGTAACGAGGTAAACAGGTCTGGATATGTTGCACGCATCCCAGACTCGAGCTCCCACGTCACTTCCTCGACCCCGTGATGATGCCGTAGGACCTTGACATAAACAATGGTTCTGCCTCGCAACCCCTGCTCCTTTATGTTAAGAATCCTCACTAGACACTCCTCATAGGTGGCATCCTCGTCAATTTGCAACTCAGCCCAATCCAACATATAAGTGAAGGATCAGGCTCGTACCTCCGAAGCATCGAAACGTGGAACACGTTATACCCAGATGCTAGCTGAGGTGGCAAAGCCAAATGATAAGCAACCTGTCTAACTTTGTCAAGGATCTCAAATGGTCCAATGAAGCACGTTGATAGCTTCCCGCTACGACCAAACCTCATCAGACCTCTACGTGGCGACCTTCAGAAACACATCATCTCCCACTACAAACTCCAACGGTCGCCTCCTTTGATCAGCATAACTCTTCTAGTGGCTCTATGCTGTCAATAGGCGTTGGCGTATCACTGTAACTTTCTCTGTCATCTCCCGTACCATGTCTGGTCCCAAAACTATGGTCTCTCCCATGTCTGTCCAACACGGGCGATCTGCACGGTCTACCATACAAAGCCTCATATGGTGCCATCCAAATACTGGACTGGTAGCTGTTATTGTTTGCAAACTCTGCTAAAGGTAGATGATCCTCCCATGAACCTCTGAAGTCAAGGATACAAGACCTCAGCATATCCTCCAGAATCTGTATAGTCCTCTTTGACTAGCCATTCATCAGGGGGTGAAAAGCAGTATTGAACATCAAGCTCTTCCCCAAAGCCTTCTAAAAAATCTGCCAAAAGCGCAAAATGAAGCGCGGGTCTCAGTCTGAAACAATGGATACTGGCACTCCATGCAACCGAACTATCTCTCTAACATAGAAGCTACTCATTCGTTCCACCGAATCCCTCACTCGGATGGGGAGAAAGTGTGCAAACTTCGTCAACCTATCAACCACAACCCACATGGCATCGTGTCCCCTAGGTGATCGAGGAAGTCCTAACACAAAGTTCATCGTGACGTGCTCCCACTTCCAGTCTGATATAGGCAATGACTGTAGCAATCCTGATGATCTCTGGTTTTCCACCTTTATCTACTGATAAGTGAGGCATCAGGAAACAAACTACATCACATCTCGCTTCATACTTGTCCAATAGAACTGATGACATAAGTCATGGTACATATTCTTGCCTCCAGGATGCACGGCAAGACGAGAATGATGGCACTCATGAAAAAGATCAACTCGGCATGACTCTGGCATAAACAACCTGCCTGCCAACCTCAGACTCTGATCAGAACCCACAATCGATGCTACTGTATCCTCGCCACTAGCAATGCGGTCTCGTATCATCTGAACCTCATGATCTATCTGCTGGACCTCTAGCACACGTGCTATCAACGGTGGTCGAGTAACTACAGAAAATAAAGTGGCACTCGTCTTAATCTCCCTGAGGCACAAATCAAACTCCCCAACATCTACAAGCATGTCCCACTCACGTATAGCCACAGAAGCTAACGACCCGTGAGATCTCCTATTGAGCGCGTCTGCCACCACATTGGCCTTCCCTGGATGCTACTACAACTTGAAATCATAATCCTCCAACAACTCCATCCATCGTTGTTGGCCCAAGTTCAGGTCCTTCTGCGAAAACAAGTATTTCAAGCTCTTGTGATCGGAGAAAACCTCAAAATGCTCACCATAAAGATAGTGATGCCAAGTCTTCAAGGCAAAGACCACGGCTACCAACTCCAAGTCATGCGTAGGATAGTTTCGCTCGTGCGTCTTCAACTGCCGACCGTAGGCTACAACCATACCCACCTGCATCAGAACACATCTAAGATCGTCATGTGATGCATCACAGTATACAGTATATCCCAAGCCTCGCTCTGGAATGATCAACACTGGCAGACTAGTAAACCTCAACTTCAGCTCCTGAAAAGCTGACTCACAGGACTCACTCCAAATAAACACAACTCCCTTTCGCGTCAGACGCGCCATCGGTGCAGCGAGTCTAGCAAAGTCCTTCACGAATCTTCGGTAGTAGCCGGCTAGACCCAAAAAAGTACATATCGCAAAGACACTCTTTGGTCGCTTCCAACCGGTCACAGCATTAGTGTTCATTGAATCCACTGATACCCCATATGCCGACACTACGTGTCCCAAAAATCTCACCTCAGTCATCCAGAACTCACACTTCTCGAACTTCACGTACAAGCGGTGCTCTCTCAAAGTCTGTAGGACGATCCTCAAATGATCCTCGTGTGCCTCTCTAGTGGGTGAATATATCAGAATATCATCCACAAACACTACCACAAAATTGTCCAAATAAGGTGGAAGATCCGGTTCATAAAACCCATGAACGTAGCCAGTGCGTTCGTCAAACCGAACGGCATAACCAGAAACTCATAGTGACCATAGCGAGTTATGAAAGCGGTCTTCGCTTTGTCCTCATCCCTAATCCTCAACTGGTGATATCCCGATCTCAAGTCAGTCTTCGAGAAGTAGCTCGAATCCCTCAGCTGATCAAATAAGTCATCTATCCTCAGCATCGAATACTTGTTCTTCACTGTCACCTGGTTTAGCTTTCAATAATCAATACACAAACGCAAAGATCCATCCTTCTTCTTTGCAAAAAGAGCAGCAGCTCTCCACGAAGAAGTACTCGAATGTATAAGTCCCCTGTCAAGTAACTCCTACAACTGTACCTTGAGTTCACACAACTCAGCGGATGCAAAGCGATAAGACGGTATAAATACGGGAGCAGCTTCGAAAACTGGATCAATAGAGAACTCTACCTCCCGACTCGGCGGTAACTCAACCAGGTCATCAGGAAAGACATCAGGATAGTCGTACACCACCGGAGGTAACTCTCCTCAAACCCCAACTACCTCATCCAACATAAGAGTTGAGAAAAGGAAACCCTGGTTACCCTGGTTCTGCACAACACCGGGCATAGACCTCAAACCCTCATCCCGATCTCCCACAAAATAAAAGCAATCTCTCGTCGGTGTACAGATCATCACCCTCCATCGATCGCAATCGATGAAGGCACGATAGGTGGTCAACCAGTCCATCCCTAGGACGGCATCAAATGTTGTAATGTATAGGATAGCAAGGTCGAATTCTATACAATGACCAGCAACCTCCGAGACGCAGGATCTACAGACGAGGCTCAACGTCACATTTCCACTGACTGGGGTCTCCACACACATAGTACTACCCAACCAGTCCATTTGTAACCCCAATATAGATGCAAAAGCAGCGTATTTATACCGTCCTATCGCTTTGCATGGAGGTGGTAGCAGCAGCATCGGGTACGATCGGTGCTCTAGATGAACTAGGATCTGTAAGAACATATGCCCTTGTCGGTCTGCTGCGGCTTTGAATTGCCGACTGTCTACCTGACTGCACTGATGCACCCCCCTCTACGAATCTGGATGTCTGAGCTCTAGGCTGGTGGTACGTCTGTTGTCCCTGGCTAGATGGAACAGCTGGTGCTCCTGCTGTACTCTGAATGCTCACTCCCTGAGGATAGTTCCTCAGGATGTGCCCAGTCTGCCCACACTCAAAACATATCGGTGGTCCCTTCTCTGGTGCCTACGACTGCGACTGTGCCTGAACGCGCTGCACTCCTGCACTCTGCTGCATGATATCCTTGTCGCTGGCATCTATGACAAAGCACCCTCTAATCCGACCGTCCTGTTAAAGCTACGGGAGGTGAAGAAGCAGAAGATAGTGGAGGATACGATCCCACCGAATGAGAACTCGGACCAGATGTTCGTTGACGCTTGTCCTTGCATCCTCTGGACTGTGCACGTCCCCCGTCCTGCTGACTCCTACGGTCTCTGTCCCTCTGCGTCTCAGACAAGGTGTCCTCCACCTTCATGGCCATCTGTACGAAGTCAGTGTAGACCTACATCTGGAATGCCGCCACTCTGTCCCTAATAGCGGGCCTTAAACCCCTCTCAAATCAGTTCGCCTTGAACTCATCAGTAGGTATGATCTCGTGTGCAAATCGGGATAAGCTGGAAAACTTAGCCTCATACTCAACAATCGACATACTCCCCTGAGTCAGAAACAAAAAATCCTCTTTGTAGCGATCCCTCAATGTCGCTGGAAAGTATATCTCCAGAAATACCTTTATGAATGCCTCCCATGTGTTGGCCACTGTGGTCTTGGCAAACTTCCACCACATATGGGCACTCCCTCTCAGCTGGAAGGCGGCACATATAACTCTCAGATCATCCTCCTCAATCTGAAGCGAATCAAGAATGCTGGTAACCAGCTGTAGCCACTCAGTGGTAACTGTGGGATTAAGATCCCTAGAAAAGGTAGGAGGGTCCAGACGGTAAAACTCGCACATCGCAACCGTCGCCCTCAGCTCAGGTACACCCTCCCTACCCCTAGTTGCCTCAGCCAGTTACCGAATAGAGCCAACCATCTCACGCAACAGATCTCCCTCAGTAACAGGTCCTTGGGGTGCATTAGCCTCCCCAACATCTGGGACTGGAAGGTCCCTTCGTCCAGAACCACGGCCACGGCCTCGACCTCGGCCACGTTCTCCCCGCGTGGACATAACTCTATACGAAAGCAACATAACAGGATAAGAATCCATATAACATGTTATTGCTAACGTAAAAGACAGATAAGTATGCTAACACATAGCCACGTAATATCATGTCATCACCTATCTCACATACCGAGGAGAACCAACAAGAAGGACTTATCGCTCTGAACAACCTACTCAGATTCCTTGCTAGAAATGACGTCTGGGAAACGCATCTCTAACATGGCTCCCAAGTATGTTAATCCAAATGCCCAAAGGAAAGACTAATCAATCATAAGGTCCAACCTCCATACCCACGTATACACCACAAGCTATCATGCTATGTTAGGAAAATGCTGTAACAGATGCAATCAAGCACACATACATCATCACAAGATGATGTACCCTCTTTCCTATGGGTCATAGGTATTCAAACTCAGAGCTCTGATACCAAGTGGTTACGCCCCAAGCATCCGGGTCACGCAAAAGCCCACCAAAATAGCCATTTATGAAAATAAGGTTTTCATAAGAAATCAAAATGTACAGCATTTGGATTAAAGTTTCCACAGTTCAACTCTCATAAATTGTAAAACATGCATTCTCATACATGAATAAACGTATCGCCAAAAGGCGTACAAAATCAGCCTCAATAGGCGTCACGTGTAAAAGTATATGTCTCAAAAAGGGAAAACTACAGCAAGTATTCCATCACCTCTGCAACTAGGTCGTCTCATCATGGTCACCTGAAAATGTTTTCCAAAAAATTTCACATCGCGAGCCGAAGCTCAATAGAAAATAGACAGTATAAAGATGAAATACAGGTCATGCAATCGTATGGTGGGAGCTAACTCGACCACAGCACCTAAAAGGTTTTCCATCTTAAAAATCACACGTTTTCCATCTTTAAAACTATGCATATCATCCTAACAGATATCATGCCACAGTTAAGGGAAAACAGTAATAAAATAGTATTCTCCACTTGGACACACAACCGAGAAGACAAGATAGAAAGAGATCCTATGTATCGACTCTATTAACTCAAGACAAAGGTAACAACTATAGACTCCTGCCCATTACCCTAGTCCTAAACCATTTAAGGCCTGCTAGGTAATGACAAATTCTATACGATGTCACAACAACATACCCACTCAAGGGATAACTTACTTCTTTACGAATTTCAATGACCGATGGACGAAGTTAACCAAATCACGACTCACTTCTTTACGAATTTCCACGATCGATGGACAAAGTTAACCAATATCACGTTTATGGGGATTAACTTGAGGGACCGTAGCGAAACCACTCTACGCACGTTTTTGGACTTTCACCAAGGAGCAATAGAAGCCCAACTCAACACACATCTATCTTCACGGTACATCTATGGATAACATTTAAACCCAACCCACCAACAAATATACAACACATGTATGTAAAAGGGATCCCATCCATGAACCATGAAGATCAAACAACAGATGTAAAAACATACCTTCACCCAAAACGTTTCAGAAGTTGAGACTCAACCCTGAGGTGTAGCTCCAAACCTTCAACCAACACGTTTTGAAAATTTCCAAGACTCCATTTTCAAACCATCCTTTTTAAAACCTCATATACCCCTTTGAAACCATATAAATTCTTAAAAAATCTCGGATAAACGTCACACGAGGAAGGCTTGAACCAAAACACATCATTTTCTCGAAACAGTCCAGGTTCAGTCGACTGGACTCACCCTCCAGTCGACTGAAAAACACATTGAAATTGAAAATAAAAAACAGAAGCCATTTTAGTCGACTGACCCCCCAGGTCCAATCGACTCAACCTCCCACATGATGATCCAGTCGACTGAACTCATAGGTTTAGTCGACTAAACTTGCCGAGATCATGTTTTTGAGCTACGATTTTGATTTTCTAAACTCAAATCAAACCTCCAAACTCCTATTTTTGATATCCATAAGCATCCCTTAGCTTAGGACTATCATAAAATCTCGAAAGGAAACTCCCTCTTTCGATTTCATCCAACCGAACATTGAAAAATGATTTTTAACCCAAAATCGAATTTGAAACATAAATCAGTTTTCTGGCGTTTTAAAACAGTAGAAACACGTAGGATTACATGTAATACCGTCTAACAGTTATACAGTCTTGGATCATACCTCGGTGAGTTCAAAACTCAACATCTCGATCCACGTGTAAAATCAAGCTTTGTCAGAATGAAATTCTGACTGGATGGATGCATAAACCACGATGCCGATACTAAGGATCAGCAGTTGGTTTATCAAAAACCAAGCCCTGGGCCCCCGAGAAGTTAGGGAGATGGCAGAGCATTTGGTGAGTTTAAAGCTAGAGAGAGAAAGAGGAGATATTTTGATAAAAATATCTCACACAAGATATTTATAGTCAAAATATCTCAAAAATATCTTTTTTTTTTTAAATTTTGAAATTCGCACTGCAACTCCCTACAACCCCGGGAACCAACCCCGCATGCTCAGATAAACATAAACATGCATCAAAACGAGTAAATCACACATCATGGAAACATATATATATAAAACACATCATATATACAATGTCTCAAAAAGAGACAAGTCTAGATCTCACATCTAGTTTGGTTACTTATTGCCTAACATCTCTTTTGTCAAGACCTGATTGTAATAGTTTGGTCCCAAGAACATTTCTCTAATTTTTTATTTGTTGTCCTCTTATTTCACCTATGTCTTGAACCTTGAATGACCTTTACGATTCGATAGTTTCATATAAGCCGTTGCTTCCTAAATCATGCCCACTTAGCCCCATTTCAACTATCCTTTTAACCAACCAAAATTATTGTCTTAAATCCAGGGATAAGAACTGGTTCACCTTTAACCATTTTAACCTCTAACTATATATCTTGTGGCCTAGCATGTCATTGGAAGCCTTAGTTACACTCCTAGCCACCCACCACCCTATATTGTTTCCTAGAGATCTGAGGGTTTACGTCATTAGCAGAAGAAGACAGACACGAGGAAATCTCAAGCCTATATAGTTTAGTTTACCATGCAAAATGATGGAAAACCCATCAATATGCATCAATACGCATGCAACCCCTTTATTGAAGCATTAGAAATATAGGAACCTAGATCTTTCCTTCGTTGCCTAACCATAGAAGAACTTGACTACGACAATCGGCATTTGAAGTCTGGAGATGGGATCTTGTACTAAAAGACAACACACTTGCGGAACTAGACTACTACCATCAACCATCCTTTCCAATCACATTCGCTTTGCCCTATATTGGCTACCAATCAGAGAACGATCCAGTCATTAGAAGCAGCACCCGAAACCTTATGTGCCGACAAGCCAAACCTAAACATCAGATGGTGGAAAGATCATTTTGTTAAGGCAAGACCACACAAATAAGATAACTAGGAAAATGAAGCTGATTCATCAATGTCATGGCACAGCCAAGAGTAGACACAAGAGTTAGGCTGAAAGAAAAAAGGCAATATGCGAACAATTCAATAACATCACTTTTGAGAGAAAGGCACGCTTAGAAATTTTGGGGAAAAAATTTGTTTAAGGGGGTAGATTGTAATGACCCAGTTTTTAAACCTCTAGACCAATAACGTTAAATCAACCCAAACTAGGTTTTTATATTAGGGTTAGATCATAATTAAAAGTCTGAAAGGATTAAGCCTAGAGTCAGATCTCGGAATCAAAACACTAAAGCATAAAGATATATCTTAACCTAAAAGAACCATTGAATTACATAAAATCAATAAAACCAAAAATCTTAGAACCCCATATGAGAAAGGAAAATTACAGTTTGGTCCAAAACAATAACAAAATTTTAGAAATGACCTAATATAAAAATGTTCACAATTAACAAGTCTCTAAGTCTAAGGAATTGGGAAGATAAGTGCCAACTTAATAATTAAGAAAAAAATCTACGCAAAGGCTTAATATTTCATAATTTTTAATAATTGCATGTTTAATCCTGAACTTTTAGATAATTACAATTTTAGCTCAAGACACCCCCGAGAATTGGTAAATCCATGCTAAGCTACAAACCACTTACAAAAATGCTGTAAAACTCACTCATAATCACTCTAGAAGTCATTAACAATCTTAGTTCTGACAAATTACCCACAAGTTCCTGAATTCTCCCTATTTGCATGAAAGATCCTGAGGTAATCTTCATATGTTCCCTACAACAAACACTAACTAATGAGTAAGCATATAAAAAGTACTCGATTTTAGATTACAAAAATTATGGACGAAAACATACAAAGGAAAGAACCCCTGAATTGGGTTAGGATAGGAACAAAACCTTTTGATTCAAATTAAAACCCTACAAAATATTAAGTTCAATAATACTGAAATGTAAAAAACCTAAAATCATAAACAATCATAAAATTTACGAGTTAGTCCAAGAGGACAGAGAAATTACGAAAAAGGCACAAACTGAGGCTAAGTGTAATTTTTACACAATCTTTTAATCAAATAAGAAGGAGCCATAAGATTCAAGATTTAAGCCTTGAACCTTAGAGGACACTTGATATCCAAAATTTGAAACTCTAAAATCACATAAAATCGTAGAATCAAAATTCTAAAACATGACCAAAGAAAATCATATATTATAGAAAGATTAGAAATAAGGCTCAAATATAAATCTAGAGCCCTACAGTTAAATCCAAGAAAGAAATCATGGATCCTAGAAAGATAAGAAACTCATGCCCAAAAGTTTAGACTAAGCCCAAAAGTTTAGACTAAGCTCAATCCTAGTAAAAATGTTGACATAAAATTTCAAAGCCCCACTCCTTTAGTTAGGCCCAAATATGTTAAGCCCATCTCATTTGATAATGGCTCCTATAGAGACCCAGCCCAAACCATAGCACTAGCAACGGTTAGCTGATGAGATCTTAGGTCGCTCGACGGATGGAAACCCTAACTCAACACGAAATTCTAATTCGATCCAAAAACCCTAAGAAGACCAAATACTCAAGAGGCAAAACTCTAATACTCAGAGAAGACTCTCAGCATCCTAAATTAATTAAATAACATGAAACAATAGATTAAAAATTAAATTTTTTCATAATTAGGGTAAAGTGACCATTTTGTCCCTAATACAGCAAAAAGTCTTAAAAACTAAAATTTTGACACATGGACACCTTAAATCAGATATTTAGATACAATTAAGTAATAAATGACAAAATAACAATAGAAATGACAAAAATGCCCTTGAATGGCTGGCTACTTGGGAATTGTGCATAAAAAGTTACTTTTTACATTTTTAAGCTAAAAAATGAGAAAAAAAATGTATAAATTAAGCATTAATATGACCCAAGACTTTTTAAGCAAGTAATATACAAAATAATATAATAATATAGCTGAACAAAAGCAATCAAATTATTATTTAAAGTTTATACACAATAAATAAGTTAAAAAGTCAATTCTTCTCAAACTAGCATAATTTGACTGAAAAGGTTACACCTATTAATGAACTGCTATAAAAATTATGATAATTCATAAGAATACTAAATTAATCATAAACACACTAAAATAATAGGTTTTAGTATCTTAAGAAAAATTTTATGTCAAATTAATCATAAACACACTAAATCAACTCTCTTCTTTATATTTTCGTGCAACATAGTGAGAGAGAGAGCTTAGAAAATTTTCTAAGTGTTCTTGGAGAGAAAGAAGAAAGAAAGAAGGAGCCTAGAAGGAGCAAGGGATACTCTAAAGCCAAGTTATTCTCACACAAAAATCTTCTTTAACTAATCTCTTATTGTACAAACAAGAATAACAATCAAAATCTCAAATAAATAGGCGTTGTGATGAAAGAATAGGGGCTGATTATGCTTGATTGATTGTTGAACATGGTTGCATGTGACTATTTTTGAGTTTAAAAACTTGTATATGTTCTACAATTTTGATATATATGTATAAAGTACATGCGGGCAAAGAAAATAAACTAAATCTTAACATATCATGAGCTAAGACACCAAAACCCTAAAGGGCTTGATTTTCTAGTTTTTTTGACTTTCTACCCTGGACCTTGATTTTTCATAACTAATTGTAGAAACATGATCTAAGTGTGATTTTTGTGTTCAGACCTAGATTTGAAAGTTATATTTCCTATAAAATTTGTTTGAAGTGATTTCATTGGGCAGAACTCCTAATACACCATTTTTACTAAATGGTGTCAGATTCTAACCACCCTATATTGCAGACATAAAAATCCTAGGTTAGAATGAGAACCGAGTTTAGCTTAAAATATGAAACTTGTAGATAATATATTTATTCTTGTCCACCAAAAATAAACCTAAAATATGGAGTTTTGATAGGTGAAAACCCTCCTTAAAACGATTGTTGTAAATCTGTGACTGACAAAGCTCTCTATTACATGTTTTTGCAAGACCAAAAACCTATGTTTTTAATGACAAAATCCAAACGTGGTTTTCATGAAATGTGTAGATAGCATATCAAACTATTTACTGACCAAATATCATCCCTAGATACCCTCGGATGGTCCCCCAAAATGTTTATACATTTTTCGTTGAAACCAAGTTTTGCTAAACCTTTTATAGCTAACCGAACCCATTTTTTAAAATTGCCAAAATCTTTAACTTGCTCCAAAAAACTAGCCTTAGCATTAAACATGAAACATTTAGGGGACACCTTAAACTAAAACATATCCAAAAACCAGATGCATAACTCTTGATTTGATGCTCCAAAATCGAGGCCAACTTAGGCCTAAATTTTGTATTTTTCTCTGTAAAGTGCTAAATTGTTTTCTTTTAATTGAAATAAATGACCAATTTACCATAAGATCTAACCTTAGTGTTAAACATAAAAGTTGTAGGAAAGATTTTTATCTAAATGGTTTCCAAAAATTAGAACATAACTCAATGTATAGGTACTCCAAAACAGTGTTATACTTTTTAAATTGACATTTGTACAATTTCTTTAATTTTTGTTAAGGGTATAATGACAAGTTATGATGTAGGACTTAAAGTAGAGGCTTCAATTAAGTTATATTGGATGACTAGTGTATAAGAGTGATTAATTGATGATTAGAATTGATGTCACTAAATTGAATCCATGTCTTATAAGTTGTAACTCATGCTTCATATACTAATACTCCATGCTCATAATTATACAATTTTATGTAAAGTGTATATATGTCATTTTAGCCTAAGCCATGATCAATTTATTCCTATGAATTGTAAATAGTAGTTGCACAGGTCATATCATGTCATCATTGGGATGGGATAATGCGTTTAGGATGGTTCACCTTGGTTTAGGAGAACCTAGAATAACTTAAGTTTAAATTTGATTAGAAAATTAAATTGGTTGCATCGCATTCATTTGCATCATGCACCAGTATACTTGTTTTTATATATGTTTGCCATGCTGTAATTTTAAAATTTATCTGTCTCCTTGACTATAAATTTTACTGGGTGTTATATGATATGAGTTGTAAAATATTTTGTTCAAAGTTTGGTTAGAAGGTTTAGGGAGTTTGTTTTTAGGCTTTGGCTCATGGCATTCGTGCCCCAAGTGAAAGGGAAGAGCATTTTGAGAAAGTCGTACCAGAAAGAGAAGGAGGTTTTGAAGGACAAGGTGAGTGACAGGAGGAAGTCGACCCTGACAACACTAGCTAAAGGATTTATAAAGCACACAGGCTCTCAGCATGTCCTCCAAAATCTGAATGGTCCTCTCAAACTGACCATCAGTATGAGGATAAAAAGCTGTACTAAAAGTCAAGCTCCTCCCCAAAGCCACCTAAAGACTCTGCCAAAAGCGCGATGTAAAGCGTGGGTCTCGATCAGAAACAATAGTCACAGGTACTCCATGTAGTCAGACTATCTTCTAAGCATACAACCTACCCAATCTGTCCACCGAATCTCTCACTCGAATGGGAAGAAAATGTGCTGGCTTCGTCAGCCTATCCATAATAACCGAAATAGCATCATGTCCCCTCGACGAGCGTGGAAGTCGTGATATAAAATCTATAGTGACGTTCTCCCACTTCCACTCAGATACAGACAATGGTTGTAACAATCATGCTGGTCTCTGTGTTCCACCTTCACTTGCTAACAAGTAAAGTAACGAGAAACGAATCGGATCACATTCCTGTTCATTCCCTTCCACCATAATTGATGGCGTAGATCGTAATACATCTTCGCGCCTCCCAGATGCATTGCAAGACGTGAGTGATAAAACTTATGTAGCACCTCAGCATGACACGACTCTAGCATAAACATTCTCCCTAACAACCTCAGACTCTGATCTGAACTCACCACCCATCCTGCTGTATCTGTCCCGCTAGCAATGCGGTCCCGTATCATCTGAGCCTCCTGATCGGTCCTCTAGGCCTCTAACACGTGTGCAACCAATGTGGGTTGTGAAGCAACTGAATATAATTTTGCACCTCCCGCTGTCTCCCTAAGACACAGATCAAACTCCCCACCATCCCCAAGCATGTCCCACTCTCGCATAGCCACAGAAGCTAACGAGCTGTAAGATCTCCTACTAAGTGCATCAGCTACGACATTTGCCTTACTCGGATGGTACTGCAAATCAAAGTTGTAGTCCTCCAACAGCTCCATCCATCTTTGTTGGGGAAGATTCAAATCCTTCTATGGAAATAAGTACTTCAGGCTCTTATAAACAGAGAAGACCTCGAAATGCTCACCCTAGAGATAGTGACGCCATGTCTTCAAGGCAAAGACCACGGCTGCCAACTCCAAATCATGTGTCGGATAGTTCCTCTCACGTGTCTTCAACTATCGGGATCTATAAGCTACAACCTTGCCCTCCTGCATCAAAACACAACCCAAACCCTCATATGAAGCATCGCAGTACACTGTGTAACCCAAACCCCACTCAGGAATAATTAGCACTGGTGCACTGGTTAATCTTCTCTTTAGCTCCTGAAAAGATAACTCACAAGACTCGCTCCATACAAACGTGACTCCCTTCCGCGTCAAACTCGTCATCGGTGCTGCAAGCCTAGAGAAGTCCTTCACGAACCACCGATAACAACTTGACAGACCCAAAAAACTGTGAATCTCAAAAACATTCCTCGGTCGTTGCCAATCTGTCACTGCATCAGTCTTCGACGAGTCCACTGATACTCCATCATTTGACACCACGTGTCCAAGGAATCTCACCTCCGTCATCCAAAATTCATACTTCTCAAACTTCGTATACAAGCAATGTTCATTAAGAAGTTGTAGAAGAACGTGCATATGTTCCTCGTGCATTTTCCTCTTGGGTGAATAAACCAGAATGTCATCCACAAACACAACCATAAAACTGTCCAAATAAAGATGGAAGATACGATTCATCAGACCCATAAATGTAGCAGGGGCGTTCGTCAAATCGAACGGCATAACCAGAAACTCGTAGTGACCATAGCGAGTCCGAAAGGCGGTCTTCGCTATGTCCTCGTCCCTGATCCTCAGCTGATGATACCCTGACCTCAAGTCAATCTTAGAAAAGCAACGGGACCCCCTCAACTGATCAAACAAGTCGTCAATCCTCGGCATCGGATACTTGTTCTTCACCGTCACCTGGTTCAACTTCCTGTAATCTATACACAACTGCAACGAACCATCCTTCTTCTTTGCAAAGAGTGCTTGAGCTCCCCACGGCGATGTGCTCAGCTATACAAACCCTTTATCTAGCAATTCCTGCAACTGCACCTTGAGTCCTCTCAACTCAGCCGGTGCAAAATGATACGATGGCATAGACATAGGAGCAGCTCCCAAAACAAGGTCAATGGAGAACTCCACATCTCGGCTCGGTGGCAACTTAGACAGATCATTAGGAAAGATGTCCAGATAGTTGCACACGACATGGGATAACACTCCTCGAACCCCAAGTAGCTCATCCAACTTGAAAGAAGAAAATAGGAAACCCAAGTTCCCTCTAGCCTAAGCAACACCGGGCACAGACTCCAAGCCCTCATCTCGATCACCCACAAAGCAAAAGCAGTCACTCTTTGGGGTACAGATTGACGCTCTCTGTCACTCACAATCTATAAAAGTATGGTAGGTAGTTAGCCAGTCCATCCCTAAGATGACATAAAACGTGATCATATCTAGAATGATAAAATCAAACTCTAAACAACAACCGGCGATTTCCAGCAAGCGGGATCTACAAACAAGACTAAGCGTCACACTCCCACTAACTAGGGTCTCTACACTTAGGGTACTACCTAACCAGTCCATTTCTAACCCCAAAGAAGATACAAATGTAGATGATATAAACGAATGTGATGCTCCCGTGTCGATAAGAACACTGGCCCATGATCTAAAGACTAGGAGAGTACCTCCGATCATGGCTAGAGTAGCAACAGCATCTGGCCCGAATGGTGCGTTATAAGCATCCGTATAAGCAAGAACATAAGCCCTGGCCTGTGGCAGTTTGGTCTGCCCACCATAACCCTAAGTTGATGGCTACCTCACTGACTAAGCTGAAGCACCTCCGCCCGCAAACCTAGACATCGAGCGCTAGGCTGCTGTGGAGCCTGTCGTCTCTATACAGATGAAGCAACTGACGCTCCTGTCGCGCCCTGAACATTTTCCTCTTTGGGACAAGATATGTGAATATGCCTGGATTGACCACACCAAAAATAGATAGATGGGTCCCTCACCTGTGACTGGACGGGCGCAGAACTCTAAGCCTTGCCCTTTTGCGGGCACTCAACTGAACGTTGTCCCGGCTCTCCACAATGATAACACATCAATCCTCTCTGCTCTGGCCTCCCTATCAAGGCCACTGAAAGTGTAGGTGTGGATGACTGCGGCTGAGACGATACGGTAAAACGAGAACTAGGTCCAGACGACCTCTGGTGCTTGTTCCTATGCCCTTGAAATTGTGTATCCCCACAGCCCTGCTGGCTCCCACTTTCTCTAATCCTGCGGCTATTTGCCAATGAGTTCTTGACCCAGATAGCAGCTTCCACTAGAATGATGTACACCTCCACATCCAGAGCTACAACTCTATCCTTAATAGCAGGTCGAAGTCCCCTCTCAAACCTCCGAGTGTGCAACTCCTCTGTAGATACCTTGTCAAGTGTGAACCGCGACAGATTCGCGAACTTGGCCTCATACTGGACCACAAAAAGGTTCTCCTAAACAAGAGAGAGGAAATCCTCTCGATAAGTATCCCTTGAAGATCTCGGGAAAGACTTCTCCAAGAAGACTCTCGTGAATGCAGCCCACGTGTCATCCACCGTGGTCTTAGCAAACTTTCACCACTCTCTAGCATCTTCCCTCAGTTGGAACGCCGCCAACTTTATGCGTAGAGCATCTTCCTCGATTTCCAGAGTATCGAAGATTGACGTGGTCACTTCCAACCACTCAGTTGCCACTTTTGGGTCCAGCTCCCCTTAAAAAGTCAGACGATCCAAGCACTAAAACTCCTGCATAGCTACAGAAGCCCTTGGCTCAGGAGCCCGCACATTAGCCCTGATCGCTTTCTGCCATAGCTCTCATAGTCTCCTGGATAACTTCAGCGCAGCCAACATCAGTACCACTCACTTGTTCCTATGGGGCAAGAATGTTTCTTTCCTCTGGAACCTGAGCATAAGCATAAGCACGCCCTCGGCCACGACCCCATCTCCGTACTCCCAGCACGGACATAATACTACAGAAAGCAATATAGCATGATAAGCTTTCCTACAACATGCTACTACGAATCATAAACACGTAATCATGCTATCACATAGCCATTTAAGATAATGTAAACACATCTCATATATCGAGGAGAACTATCAAATAGACTTGTCAATTTGGATAACGTATTCAAATTCCTTGCTAAAATACACGTCGGCCGAATGCGCTTCTAACTTGGCTTCCAAACATGTTAAGCCAAACGCCTGAAGGAAAAACTCACCAATCCTGAGATTCAACCTCCATACCCACGTATACACAACTATCATGCTCAGAAAGCTATTAATATGTTATAAACCAACGTTTAAACACATGCAAGCAAGCATACGCAATCAACCTCACCAAGTGATAAACCCTTTTTTCCCATGGCTCTTAGGTATTCGAATTCAAACCTTTGATACCAAGTTGTCACGCTCCAAAACCCGAGGTCATGTAAAAATCCACCAAACTTCCATTTTATATGAAAATATATATTTTCATACATTGAAATCTGTATGTTGAAACCAATAGAATACCCAACAAAGATATCTCTCATATATATATATATATATATATATATATGACATACAGTTCCAACATACATACAGTATATCGTCTTATGTCGTACAAAACCTGACTTCAGAAACAGGCATACCAAAAAAGAAAACTATAAAAGTCTTCTGCCACCACGGGCACCACCAAAGCTACTTCTCATCCACAGCATTACCTGAAAATTATTTTACAGAAAATCTCACACGTGAGCCGAAGCCCAATTGAAACAGATAATAAATTATAAAGCAAGAAGATATACAACCATATGAGTGGGAGCTAAACTCAACCACAACCCAAAAAGGTTTTTCACAAATTCCAAGTTTTCCCATCAAACTACACAAGTTTCCTAAAATGGTTTTATTAACATAAAACCCAATTTTCATCCTTCAAATATTGCAAATAACAAACCATAGTTAAGGAAAAGTAGAAATCAAAAACATTGTTCCCTCACAAAATGTACCATCGTGGAAAAGAAGAAGAATATGATCCTATGTACCGACTCTATCACAAGGGGATAGAGGTAGCAACTATAGATTTCTACCCATTACCTAGTCCTGAACCATTTAAGACCTTCTAAATAATGAATAGTTCTATATAGAACACCATAACGTACCATTTAATTTACGGACGACAACTCGAGGGACTAAGCACCCAACCGTCTCAATTTAGAGGGACTAACTCAAAGGACCTAAGTACCTACGCTATGCACGTTTATGGACTTACACCGAGGGCAACTCGTACCAAATACACGTCATCTCGGTACATCTAAATAATCTTTTAAAAATCGAGCTGTAGCATCAACTATAAAATATTTTCGCAAATGTACATAATACAAGTGTATAGATCCATCCTTCGACATGGAGATCAATAAAACATTTTAAAATATTTTCCCAAAAAGCCGTTATACAACGCATGTATAAGCAAGAGATCCAATCTATGAAACCATGGAGATCAAACAAAAGCATGTAAAAACATATTTTCATGCAAACGTTTTACAAAGTGAGACTCAACCCCAAGGGTTAGCTCCAAACCTCCAATAAACATGTTTCTCCCAAAGGTTTTCATAAAACCCTCCTTTTGCAAACCATCCTTTGCCGAAATAAACCACCGGAACCATCAAAACCAACACCAAGCACTCACACAGGGATTCAGTCGACTGACCCAAGCCCCCAGTGAACTGAAATGCTCATTGGAAAAGAAGGAACAAAACAGAAATAATTTCAATCGACTGACCTCCCAGGTCCAGTCGACTAAACTCATAGCAAGATGATCCAGTCGACTAAACTCATGAGTTTAGTCAACTGAACTCACCCAAAAAGTATTTTTGAGCTACGATTTTTCCATGTTTTTGCTTCCAAACCTCAAATCAAACCCTCAAACATCCTCCAACATCAACACAGCCAAGCCTCGCGTGAAAACCTGGAAAGGAAACCCTCAAAACACACTCCTATCCACCGAAAACGACAAAAAATTTTTTTAATCCAAAACTGAATCTAGAACATAAACTCACATTTCATGCATTTTTAAACAGTGAAATTGCATAAGATTACATATAGTACCCTTATACAGTGATAGAATCTGAGATCCTACCTCGTTGGGTCAAAAACTCGACACCTCGATCTATGTGCAAATTCAAGATTCATGAAAATCAAATTTCGTCCAGATGGATGCGTAGACCACAAAGCCAATAGCAAGGATCGGTTGTTGGTCCGTAAAAAACCAAGCCCTGGCCCTCTGAGAAGTTAGAGAGAAGGCTGAGAGAAAATGGAAAAAACTTAAGAGTTAAGTTTTGAAAATATCTTTTGAGAATATCTAACTCTAGATATTTATAGATCTCCAAAATATGTTTTTTTTAAATTTTTGAAATTCTCATCGTAACTCACTGCGGCCCCCGGGACCAACTCCGCATGCTTAATATAACTAAATCAAGCATCAAAACTCATATAGGCATATTAAAGCAAAAAAGCTAAAAAGGCATCAAAACACATATGCGTATATATTAAAAATCAAACGGTACAGGGTCTTACAATCTAGATAGACTTATATAAGCATGGCTAGGCAAAAAGGTTTCCTTATAATCGATTACTTCTTTCTAAGTGAACCATTACGCAATAAGCCTAGCTTTGAAGGTTTTAACCTTTCCATGTGCTCCTATTTTTCTCTTGTAGATCCACTTGCATCCAATGGGTGTTATCCTTTCGGGTGGTTCTAGATTTTTTCAGACCTTATTGGAATACATAGATTCCATCTTTGAATTCATAGCTTTTTTGCCGAAGATCTACATCTTTATCCTAAAGTGCTTGATTGTAGTTATAGGGCTAGGTATCTATTTCTGCTGGGAACTTGTCAAAAGACTCTCCCAAGAACATATACCGATCAGGTTGATGAACAACCTTCCCACTATGACGAGGCACTACTTGTGTCTGTATAGTAGCTGTAACACGCTGTGCAGAATCTGAACCCAATGTATCAGCACCCTATTCATGATTTTCACCCTATTCACGAGGCAATGGGATATTAGTGACTTGTAGTTCCTCTTCTGTTCTACTTGTATTTTCTCTCATTATTTTCAAAACAATTTTATTATTAGGCATGTGGTCCATAATATAATCCTCCTCCATGATTCGGGCATTGGTGCTAACAATGACCTTTTGATCCTTAAAATTATAAAATAAACCACCATTCGTTCCCTTGGGTTACCCGATAAAGAAACAGACTTCGGTCATTGGTTTCAACTTACCCGCGTTCCCTTTCAGAACATGTGTTGGACACCCCTAAATCTGAATATGTTTTAGATTTGGCTTACGGGGTCCACAAATCTATGGGAGTAGAAGGTACTGACTTAGAAGGTACCAAATTCAAAATATAAGATGTTATCTCTAATGCAAGTCCGCAATACGAATTGGGTAATCCTGAATAACTCATCAAGGACCTTACCATCTCCTTAAGAGTCTTATTCCTTCTTTCTACTACACCATTCTACTGTGGAGTGCCTAGTGCAGTCAACTGGGATATAATTTCTTCCGATGACAAGTAGTCTCTAAACTCTCCAAAGAGGTACTCTCCACTATGGTCGGATTGTAGTGATTTGATACTTTTATCCAGTTGCTTCTCTACCTTCGCCTTGAATTATTTGAATTTCTAAAAGCATTCAAACTTATGGTGCATCAAGTAAATGTATCCATACCTTGAGTAGTCATCAATAAAATTGCCAAAGTACTCAAAGCAACCTCTAGCCCAGATTATGATAGGACCACATACACCAGAATGAATCAATTCCAATAATTCTTTAACTCTATAGCCTTTGGTAGGAAAGTGCCTCCTAGTCATCTTACCCTCTAAGCAGGATTCATAAACTAAACGTTCCTCCACTTCTAATGAACTTAAAGGTCCATCTTCTACTAGTCTATTTATCTTTTTTAGATTAATATGACCAAAACGTTTAGTTCATTAAAGAATGAAAATTTTCCTATACGGTAATTAGATATGTTATTCAATTCGGTTAGTTGCAATGTAGGAGAGATAGGAGATACGACATACAGATCATCCACCAATGTACCAGAACAAATAAAATGTTTATTTTTCTTGATAATCACATAGTGATTAAAATAAACACAATATTGGTCCTTTATTAAACTAGAAATCGAAATTAAATTTCTTTTAATCGAAAGTATATAAAGACAATCTTTTAGAAGAAAAATCCTATCTCTACTAAAACTGAGAGCTACACCTCCTACTATAACTGCTGCCACCCTTGTATTATTGTTCATATGTAGGTATATTTCCCAATCACTAAGCTATCTGGTTTCTTGCAACCCCTACAAAGAATAGCAGACATGATTTGTGGCTCCCATATCTACACACCAGGTACCGGTAGATAACACCGCTAAATATGTTTCAACAACCGGTGAACATAAATTACCTAATTTGTTTTGCTTACTAAGAAATACCATACACTACTTTTACTAAGGTCCAAACTGTTTATAGTGATAACACTTGCCTCTTGGTTTCTTCACACCCATTTTTGGTACTTAACTACTTTTAGACCTGTGCCTCCCTGTGTCTGAATTTTTTTCTTCTTTTCGCCTTTCGACTTAGAGAAAGAACCTTTTTAGCCACATACACAGAACTTGGTTTTCTAAGAACATCGTCGGTTGCTTGAAGTTCTTTAAGAAGTTTTGTCAATGAAAAGCTGAGCTTGTTCACTGTATAGTTAAGGCAGAACTACTTAAAGCTATCAGGCAGTGACTGGAGTATGATATCGACCTAGTTTCCCCGTTAATTTCAGCTCCTAGGATCTCTAATTCATTCAGATGACTGATCATCTTCAGAACATGATCCATAATTGGGGTGCCTTCAGCTATGCTTCCATTCATTAGAGACTTCACGGCCACTTGGCTAGCGGCACTATTTTATTTCCCAAACATTTCATTCATATTCATAATCATGCAAAAGGCACTGAGTCTAAATTGATGCTGATGCTGCAAAACATTTGATATGGAAACCAAAATATAACAGCGAGCCATCTGATAAGCTTTCTGCCACTTCTGATGGGCATGAATTTCCTATTTGATCGCCCCCTCATCAGGTATTGGTTGACAATTCTCTATTAATATAAACTTATAGTGCTCAGTAGTTAATATAATGTCCAAATTTCTTTTTCAGTCTACATAGTTTGGTCTCGTAAGTTTTTTTTTTCTTTGAGTGTAGACGCGAGAGGATTGAAAGCCATTTTAATCTTCATAATTACATAATTAAAAAATAACCGTTAATTATGACGAGAAAAATTTTGAATTTATTTTAATTTGGTTCCTTCTACCATTTTTAAAAAAAATTCACCAACAGCCTGGTGTCCTGTAAATAGCATGTTTCGATGGGAGGATGTTTACTATATGTCGTTTGGTCGGATATGTCAATTCCTATTAATTTTCTATCTAGGCAACTGACCATGCCAAGTAAAATTAAATAGCTGACGGTCCAGTAAATAATAGCAGTGACTCAGATAGAGATGATACTAATTATTTTCAACTAAGTGTTAACTACCACCAAATCTCAAATTAATCGCTTCGCAATGAGCTCTTTAGATTGAGAAGTGACCCACATTAACAATTATCCAGAATTATTTATAAAGTAGGTTTGTACTGCCAATATCGCAATTAATCTGTTCGATGGGAAGAAAGGCCTTACTCCCAACACGCAATATTTAATTACATCGCTTACAAACTAGTAATGGAGACCGCGAGATTTAATCACATCTTGCTTGTGCAAGATGTAATATTTTTTTTTGTCTAAATGTTGTGAATGCCTGAATAATTTTTCATATTGAATGAATGTTGAATGAATTGTTCCTATGTCCATTACATCTAAATTCATTTGCCTATGTTAGTGTGCTGAATGAAATTG
>JAOTRH010009975.1:0-20346 GCA_034768845.1 Heliamphora exappendiculata
TAGAAGGAAGGTCCGGGAAGCTGCTGAGTCAATACAGATTGAAGTGATAGGCGAAGTTGTTGGGCTGGAATATAAATCTTTGCCTGTTTGCATGAGTGATTTCCATGGTATAATGTTTTTATCACCTTTGTCTGTGATATCTTAATGTTAGGTTTTTCTTATATCATGTTACACTATTGACAGTTTTTTTTTTGATAATATTGTCCTAGTGGATAAAATTAAGAGTGAAGTTAATTCTAAGTTAGAGATGTAGAGAAAAGCGTTGGAGTCAAAAGAGTTTCGAATACGTAGAAACGAAACTGAATAAATGAATATAATTTTAATAGTAATAGAAGTATTAATAGTGAAGAAGTACAGATTCAAAACTAAGAAATACCTAAGAGTGAATATTTTTGTTATGTAGGTTCTATTATTAATAAATATGGAGAGATTGCAAATGTATAATCCATTGAATCAAAACTGATTGGCTCAAGTGGAGAGGTGTTTCTAGCATTCTATGTGATCGACGAATATCTAAAAGATTAAAATGAAAAAAATTTATTATCTTAGTTATTCTATTTGAGGCAAAATATTAAGCTGTTAAGAAAAAATCACATAAATACGATGAGTATTGCTGAAATGAGAATATTAAGATGGATGTGTGGTGTAATAATCTAAGTGAACTACTGACCCAATAATTTGAATGAAAAGTTTAATAACGTGGCCCAAAATACTTAAGTCAAGTTATTAGTAGTAGTTCACAAGTTTCATTATATACCAGACTTATTAATAATCTCTCACCGACATGAGATAGGTTATCACAATATCCCCCACTCAAACACGCGATGCTTATGTCGTGTGGCCTAAGTTCTTTCCCTTGTTGGGATGAGGATAACAGCACATTAGTGGACACAGAGCAGCCCATTAGTATGCACAAGGCATATAATCTTGGGGCTTTTATCTCTCTCCGGAGCCTCTATTCCGCTATCCACACCACTATAGAGCCCTACATGAGAACCAAGAATGACTCTGATACCATTTGTAATGACCAAAATGAATCACTAGCCCAATAACTTGAATAAAGAGCCTAAGAACACGGTCTAAAATGCTTAAGTTGAGTTATTAGGTCAGTAGTCCACTTCGATTGTTACAAATGGTATCAGAGCCAACCTTGGTTCCCATGTAGGGCTCCGTGGTGGTGTATATAGAGAAGTAAAGGCTCTAGAGAGGGGTAGAGGCCCCGAGATTGTATATCTTGTGCATGCTTATGTGTTACTCTGTATTCGCTAATGAGCTGTTATTCGCATCCCAACTAGGGGAATAATTTGGACTACATGACGGGGACGCCACGTCTTTGAGTAGGGAATATTGTGATACTTATCCTATATCGGTGGGAGATAGAAAGTTAATCTGGTATATAAAGAAACTTGTAGGCTACTACTAATAATTTGGGCTTAAACTTTTAGGTCGCGTTGTTAGGCTTTTTATTCAAGTTATTGGATCAGTGGTCCACATTTGTCGTTACATGTGGTAAGATTAGGAATGAAAAAATTTGTGAAATGGTAGGGGTTGCACCAATTGAGGATAAGTTTAGCGAAATATATTAATGTGTTTTGGACACATACAATGTAAACCAATTATTGCAGTAGTAAAGAAAAGTGACAAAATATTGTGTAGTGGAAATACTAGAGAAGGAGAAGACCTAAATTGATATGGGTTTATGTAAAAAATATCTATGTTTCATATTTATTATTGGTTCAGAAATAGCTTTTGTTAGATAACTGGATTGAGATGCTGGGTGTGTTGCATTATGACTTGTACTTTCTTAAGCATAATTGTTATTTTCCCTCTTAAATCTCGATGTTGAAAGTTTATGATGCAGAACAAACATGAATAAAATTTTAAGAATTCGCACCTAAATAAATTTAGGAATTCGTACTTAGGATTGAATTGAAATTGAAAACATGAATAAGTCTATAGGAATTTGCACTTATAGAAATCTAAGAATCAACATCTAAGGTTGAACTAGAATCTACACTAGTTCTAAAAGAATAATTTTTATTCATTCATTTAATGATTCAGAATTCAAGTTTAAGACATTTAAATTAACCATTAAGATAACAAGAGATAAATATAAAAATAAAAATAGCCAATCTTATCTAAACTAATCCTAACTAAATAAATCTTATCAAAACAAGTCAATCAAATCTAAACAAATGTTAAATAATCAAATTTTATCAAAACTAATCAATTCTATCTAAACAAATCTAAAATACTTGAAATTTTGAACTAAAATATAAAATAATTAAAATTTATAGAATTTAATTATATTTTGGGAACAACACAAATAATACATACAGAGATCTTTTATGTTCTCCATCATTTATCCCTTGCTGGCAAGAACTCGACTTCGGTGAGTTAGAACTGTGATGAGGTACTAAAAATTGAGGAACCTCAAATGGCGTAACACCTTTTTGCTCACTTGTGAATAATATAAAAGGTTCTAATTTGTCTCAAAAAAGAATTAAATTGCCCATAAGAAAATTAACATTAGTAGCTATATGCAATGAGAATTGAAGTAAACGTGCATGAAGGTCCAATTTATGGGCAAGATAAGTAAGAGGAGTTTGGATCTTTCTAACGGGACGTGACTGGATTAGTGATAGGTCAATGCTAATCGATTTAAAGGAAGGATCAAGAAATAGAAGAACAAAACAACGGTTACAAACAGAGTTAAAGAATAAGAATCCATTAGCTTGACAGTTCAACTCAACATGACTCTCAAGAGGTACATGTTCAAATAGGTCTTTTAGTGTCATGTCTTGACAATTATTTGACACGTTAGTAATATTTGATAGGTCAGTTACGTTTACTAATGGACAAATAGTAACATGCTTAGACATTGAACTTTCTTTTTTACCAGACTCAAGTGGGAACAAATTGAAACAAGTTAGCACCGACGAAGTGGATGTGGGTGATGGTTCTTTATTTTTAATTTTAAGTTTTAGAGGCATGACCAAGACAATTATACCATTAGACCAAATGCGGTAACAATTTATTGATCTTAGTTGTACTCACATCACACATCTGGGGTCGACCCAGAGAACAATGCCACCATATAACGGTAGGATGTTACAATAAATATTTTTTACATATAAACCACTCATATTGATTGGTACTAAACATCTCATTGATACTAAAAATTTGAAATTATCATCCTAAGTTACTTTATAAGGTTGTGGACAAGAGCGAGTAAAAAATTATATTCAGAGGGGGAGCATATTTAAAATCCTACATAATAGATTGAAGTATTATTCAAGAAGTTCACATTGATAAGATATAATTTGACCACAATGACTTTTCATATTCTAAAAATAGTCTCTCTCAATATATAAGCAAACTAGTTCTTAAAAAACTCTTCATAATTCAATATAAGCAAACTAGTTATTAAAAAACTCTTCATAAGTTAAAAAGTTAGTGAAAAATTCAAAACACAAAAGCAATATCAGAAGTTAAAATCACACCTTCACTTATTAAAATCACATATAATCAAATAGCACACATTCACTTATTAAAATCACATATAATTAGATAGATTAAAAATTAAAATCTCACAAACTGAGAATTAAAGTCAATAATAATAAAAAAATATCAACAAAAAACATATATTAAAAATTCTAAATGAAACAACATATATAAAAAATTCAATGATGAAAAGCCCACAATAATTAACAATATATATAGAGACTTTATTATCAAAAGCCAAAAAATATCAGTGATAAGAAAATATCTCGGTCTCACATACTCACAATAGTACAAAAAGAATAAATAAAAATCACCCAAACAATAATGCTAGTGCACTGTAAAGTGTAGAGCCTTCGAGGTCTCTTTGATTTCAATAGAAGAGCCCTTGCGATTTTGATAGAGAAGGAAGGAAAAGCTATTGAGATTTCGATAAAGAAGAAAGAAAGAGCCACTGCGATTTCAATGACTGCTGCTTGTGAAGGAAAAAAAAAATTCTGAACAATGCTTGCAAAATGCAATTAGGGCAACTAAGGGCTTCTCGTAATGCCAATGGCAAATGTAAATTTTAGAGGGAAAATTTTCAAATTGTTAAAAATTTTAAGATGATAATAGCATTTTTAAAAATGTCAGAGCGGCATTAACCCCCCTCGCCCTAGTGTGCCTCCGCCCATGGTTGTCGATGTGGATCAATCACAAGTTTCCCTTTTAGAATGTAAGACCTATGTTATCTATAACACAGATCATTTCGATAGAAAAAATAAAAACGAGAACGTGGTGCATTATATGTTATAAATTGTGGTATGATAGGAGTAGGCTTCTACAACTTACAATATTAAAATGCACTTATTTCAAGAAATAGGCATCCCATCAAAACACGAACTAAAATAAATAAAATTTAAACTAAAATCTGAAATAAATAAAATTTATAAAATTCAAATATCCTCCATAACCAAACACAAATAATCTATAGAGAGATCTATTATATTCCCCATCAGATCAAGGGCATGAATTGTTTCAAAATGAGCTGTAGGTATACTTTGAGATGATGAACTTCCACTATTAAGTATAACATTAATGTGTTTTGAAGATTTAGAGGAGTCGCACCTTAACTTAAAGCAAGAGTCTCTAATCTATATTACAATATAGAGCGATTTTATGACACGTCATTTTTTTGATCAAATGGTTGAAATTGTCTAAGCTTACATCTAACGGCAATAAGTATCACTTCAAAAAAATATCATCTTTCCTCGTTTAATGCAGTTAGTTTGGAAAAATATTTTCTCTCACTATAAGAAAATCAAGATATAGTAGCGTTTGTTATGCTGGTGGTTCATCTAACTGTCACTAAAAGTTGGATACAACAGTGGATATAAAAAGTGTTACAAGCTTTAATATTTGGCAGCATTGTGAACCCTAGCCACTGGAACATTGTGCATCTGTGGTTGCAGTTTTGGTTTGTCCGCTGCAATTCGTGCCAAATTACTCCACCAAGGATCCCCGCCAAAAAGTTTTCGCAAAAAAATCCCCGCCAAAGAGACCTAAGGATCTTAAATCGGGAAGCAAAGTTCTCCCGTTCAACCAAATCGCAAAACCCTTGTCTTCCACGTCAAGCCGCTACCGTTCTTCCTCAAGAAATCGAGACCACGACAAGAGTCACTATTAATCCTGGATTCTTGATAAGTATTTGCTCTATGACAAAATGGCTAAACCCTAGCTCTTCTACGTATCAACCCGTCGATCATTTCTTTCTCAAGAAAATCGAGACCACATAGCTTCTAACTCTTCTCCGCGGAGCATCCAACATATTCTCTGGAGCAAATCATGACCACACAGAAATTAATCGTTTCTTCCTCAGGTCTGCATTATTCCTTTTCTTCGACAGCTCGTCTGCTACACTGTTAAGTGCTTTTCATGTGGTTGTTGCCATTGTCTCCGTATAGATCTCATCTCATAATAAATCAATAATAGTTTGATTAATTTCAATATACTTGTTGCTATATATGTTACCAATCAATAAAATTAAAGAACCAAACTTGCTGCTCTGTTTTGGCTGATTAAGCTTGTCTGCATTTTTTCCCCCATCTCCTTGATTTTATTCTACATAGTGGGTGATTTGGGAGGATGATTTTGCGTAGTTTTTCCTGCAATATAACTAGAAACGGTTAAGTCGAAGTTGTATGATCCTGTACTTGACGTATTGTGTTTTTCTTGGATTTTTACTGAAGCATCTGTCTCTCCTCTCCCTCCCCTTGATGATTTTGTTTTTGATCATACGGGGAATTCATAGTGAGTTTATGATTGTGATAATCCTAGGACCTGCTTTTGAAGAGTTTATGGCCTGTTGATTGGAAAAAAGATGAAAGATCCTGATGTTGAGTTGTATTAATGTATTTTACCAAAACTTTAATCAGGGTACATTTTTGGGATATGAAGCTCCTTTTTGGTTCTCTTCTGGGATATATCATGGCATATCATGGTGCATCACAATTTTTTGGTTAATTTCCTTCACAATTTTGATGGTGAAAGTCAATCGTTTTAGTTTTTCAATATACCCATAAATAAAGTATAAACATTTGAATTTTTCTATCGGCACTTTCTTATCAACATTGCCTTTTTGAGAGAGAAAAGTGCTGCCAGATTTCCCTGTCAATTCACATATTTAGGTGAAGTTTTGTAATCAATTCCAGATTGCTACTCAAGAGAAAATGTTTTGCTAATGGATTACTTGGTCATACAATAAGAATTGTTTTTTTGGCTGAACAATTTTTGTTCACTTAGCTGCACAAGTTATTTTGCTGTTGTCACAGTTATTTTGTGTGTATAGAATTTTAAGCTGCTTCGTACCGTGGAAGTAAATATTATCTCTATAGATATATAGATATATGCTTTGTTTAAATTATCTATATAGATATATGCATCATAACATGTAACTTTTTGTAAGTAATATACTTATGTCTTGTTGGTTTGTATACATCTTTGAACTGTTTTTTTTTTAATGGCTATCTTTGAACTTTTGTTTCACATTTCACCTGCATTTGTTTATTATATCTAACAAACTTGTTTTAGTCTTGTGGTCTTCTGTTTTTTAGTTATTACATTGTGGCCTTTGTTTATGACATGTTGTTTGGTTAAAATTGAAAGCTCCAGTGGAATGCTAGAACCTAGCTTTTAGTTGCTACTTCTGTTAATATTTTTCCTCTCTTTGATTAGAGAATCCATACTATAAGAATTATATCTAAAGGGAAGTAGTTTGGTGCATTGTATTATTTATCTTACAAAATGGCTTAAATATTTTATAATGTTAAATTTGTGTTTTACTTATGCATTTGATGGTTTATAATTCATGATTGGGTGGTTTTATGGTAGTGATTCTATTGGTCTATCAGCTATGAAAGTGATTATTATAGTCGATGTGTGCCTCTTTCATGGATGCTTTGGTCATGGCCCATGCCAAGACAGAATTTACATTTGTGATTATCTTTTACATAATCAAAAGGCGCAAGAGTGTTTTAAAAAGTATTGCCCCTTCTCATAGTGACAAAAATTTCGAAGCATGAGGAGGGGCTAAAATATTGCTGTGATTTTGAGGATCGATTTTATGATGTGGTAGGTGTTTTGGGAGGCATAGTAGAGAAACTTTCTAAAAATCCCTCATTACGGCTGCTAAGACAAATTATCATGTGTTTTTTTCTCTGACAAAAATGCCAAGGTTAGCTGCATAGATCTTGCTGATTTGTTTCTGTAAAACTGGTTGTAATTACTATACTGGTCATGGATCCTTTAAGTTGGTTTTGATCACGATTGTTGAAATGTAGGGCCTGCAATCTTTTTACTATATTGCAATCTGTCTGCTTCCGGGTCATGAAATTACCTTAGTCACAATCTTTTTACACCTTTTAATTCTTTGCAGGAAGACTCCGCAACGTTCTCACAACTGCAGAAATTGTTCTATAATCTGGGGATGCTTTTGGGTGATTTGTAAGTGCCACACAACTGAGTGCAGCTTTTTCTTCTTATTAGGTATGGAATCACTTACCTGTAGAGATGAGCCTTACGCACATATCAGATAGGAAATGATTTGTGTCTTTGTTATGTGCAATTCATGTATATATATTCTTATAATAATGTACCATTGTGTTTATGAATCATATAGCTGATTGTTTGCCTAAACCGATATATTCTTTTCTCTGTCTAAAGTAATAACTAGCAAGAATTATAAATCTGCCTTTGTCGTCACTACACTTGTTTTCAACCCACTTTGTTGGACTGGGTGTGCATGTAGATCCTCAGGCAGTGAAAAGTTGTTCTTTAGCAAGGAGTTATTGCCAAAATGGACATGCGAAATGTGATTTTCAAATTGATTGGGGTGAGATATCCATGAGAGTGGATTTGGTGGGATTCGTAGTTAGTTTATGGTTTTCTAAATATTAATTTTATTTATTCATGTGAGTTGTATTTTGTGTAACTTAGGTTCATGATGGGACTAGTGGCCTCCTTGATGAAGTTTCTCTACAAACACGCGACAGATCATCGTATGCGAATTATGTAATAGAACCTTCTGATCGATGTACATTCTATGAACTTTGTTTTTTTATTTGAGAATATACACTTCTCTACTACTTAATTCTTTGTTATTGAAAAATACTAAACTTCGATTTGTGTTTTATTTAGGTCATAATCTCTTCTAGATTAAACTCTTATTGTATTTTATAAAAACTGCACATGATATTTATTTTAAATTATCGTTATTTGTATTACAGATAATAGGACAATTTAAAAGTGCCCAATAATGACTTCATTTTCTTAATTTGAAAGCTAGTACAAGGAGGCTTCCATAAGAATGGTATGAATGATATCATAATTTTTCTTGTGCTTTAAATTTTAAGAAACTTACTTTTTATATTTTTTGTTGTGTGTCAAATTTGTTATGAAATACTTGTATTTATTTTTGAATTATGAACAATTTTTGTAATGTTTGTTAGAAATTGTTGTGATTTAAGAAAATGAAAATTTCTTCACATTCAAAATTTGGAGTTATTATATTATTTTATAGAAAGAATTTTAGTAGGTATTTGAAGTTATACTAGTAGGTATTGTGGATGAATAATAAAAATTATTGCATATCTGTAATAATAATATTAATTTTGTTTTAAATTTAAACTATCAAGTAGAATAAATTAGATATGAATAGATTTTAGTAGCACTCAAAAGTGCACTTAAAAGTAAAATTCTAGATGCATTAAACAATTTTTGCCAACGGTTAGAAATGGGACTAGATTTGAAGCTATAACAGCGTTTTAGATTTATGAAAATAAATAGCAGTGGCTTAGAATCATCTCTATACATCATATAAAAGGCGTTGAATTATAGTTTTTATCAGCATTAGAAACCGTCGCTAATGTAACTGCTGGTATAAAAAGACAATACCAGCGCTTGCTAAAAGCGTCGCTGAATTTCTATACCAACGGGTATATCCCAACGCTTCGGGTGACACCGCTGGGAAAAACCTTGGAAACATTTAGCAGCGGTTTGTAGAACTTTTTGCGACGCTTATAACCACCGCTAAAACTTAAATTTCTTGTAGCGTTCTCATTTAATACTATCTCTTTTCTTATTTTTCTCTCCGCAAAAAAAAAAATCATCTCTTTTCATAAAAATACAACTTCATAAAAAAAAATAATTTCAAAATATTTTACAATTTACATTTGATATAAAAATATTTTGAAATTTTTTTTTAATAAATAAAACAAAATTTTTAAGAATTTTTTCTTCTTTCTAAAAAATAAATTTGTTATATTAAAAAAATATTGTTTTAGTTACTTTTGATATAAAATCGTTGAATTAATTTTTTTTAATATAAGAAAATTTGTATTATGTGACAACTTAAAATGTATCATTTTTTGTTTATAAAAACTTATTACTATATTTTTTGGAGAATATTTTTTTCTCATCTGAAAACTAAAAATTTAAATTGTTATTTTTTTATTCAGAAAATTTAAATTTAAAATTATTATTTTGGTTACATTTGATAAAAATTTAGTTTGAATAATTTTTTATTTATAAAAAGAAACTGTTAAGGAGATTATAGAAACTTTATAATTTATTCTACGTAGTGTATAAAAATTTTTTGAGTGTGAATGTTATAATTGTATAAGAATTTATTGTATTATACATGTGGAGAAAGACGAAATTATATGAACCACGTGATCTTCTATGTTTCTTTGAGATTTGTTTTCTGTTTTTTTTTGTTGGTAAGGGGTTTGAATTATGTTTTTTAATTAAAAAAATATTTTTTTCTTGTAAAAATTTGATTGGTTGATAGATTGGCTTATGAGGAAGTTATGAGTACTTTATAATTCAATCTTCGAACTCTACATAATGTAGGAATTTATTTTTATTTATTTTATTTTTAAAATTTTAAGCATTTTAATTATAATAATAATTATTTTATAAGTTTAATAATTTATTTAATTTACTATTTTTATTTTAATATTTTATTTTATTTTTACTAATCGTATTTTATGTACATGAGAGTGCAAAAGCCCTTTAATAATTGAGTAGAAAAAACTAATTTAAAAGTGTCTTTTAAAGATATGAATCATAGTTAAAAAATATTTTATTAAAAAATAAATTTTGACCAATTTTATTATAAAAAGAAATTATACATAATCTTTATTATTTTTTATGTAAATTTTTATTAATTGAATTATTTATTTTAAATAATTAATTAAAAATACTTAGAAGGATAATAATCTTTTTAAAAAAATGAAATTAATTAAAAATACTTTTAAATATGAATTATACCCTAGTTGTCTAACAATGGGAGAGTCAACACTCAACGTCTCTAACCCACTGCCAACCTATAATAGCATGCACGGTCTCTCATGATTTAATTACTCTGGGTGTTTGCGAAAAATGGTAATTCTTAATTTTTTTGGGAACTATTTTGAATTTATTAATATAAAATATATATATGTACAAAATATTATTCAATAATAAGTAATTTAATATAATATAATAAATTATTTAAAATAATATTTTAATTTATTGATCTAAATTAAATTTTAATCTCAATATTCATAGTAAGATAGTTGATTTAAAAGGCGATAAAACTTAACATGTGAATTTTTTAATAATAATTTAATATTAATTAGTTTTAAAAATTTCTCATTATGTTATATTTGATGCTTGAATTGAAGTATAAAAATAAAAAAATAAAAATAAAAGCAAAAGAATAAGTAAATTTTTTAAAAAAATAAAAACTAATTATGAACCAATACGTATTTAATATTATCCAGTATAAATCGATATAGACCTATAAGTTAGTGGTTCAATCTTGTTACGCAACTTCAAAGAACGATGTGTATTCCTGAAGAAACACTGGCGGAGCGTCACAATCCAAAAGAGGAATGGAAATTTGTTTGCACCAAGTTATGCAGATAAGAGAGTTAGTCGCCGGATGCCTAACACTGGAAATAGAAGACAACAAGCAACATAATGCAAATGACCACAACTCCAACACATGTGTTGGGGTTTGGTGAAGCCTGATCGTAGTTTTGATCACTGGCGTTTTTTTGTCCGAATGACCGTCACTCCTTAGTGTGAAAACGAAACGAGCCGAGCTTATTTGAGCTTAAATTTTTTTGATATTATTCAGGTTCGGCTTGAACTCGATTAATAGTTTAATAATTTGTTCGACCTCGGGTCATATAAAAATTGACATATTCGAGTTCTGCTCAATGATCTAAACGAGCGAGCTCGAACTCGAGCTTTTTTTATATTTGAGTTGTTTTTCAAGTAAATTCAAATTCATTTTCATAAAATTAAGGAATTAAATTTATTTCTTATTTCTATGTTACTCCATTTAAAGAATAAAAAAGAGTAAGGTACATAAATTTGAATTGCTTGAAATGAAAGATATGTGGGACAAAAATCTAATTTTATAAGTGCATTTATATACCTTCTTACACGAGCTTAACAAGTTTTTAACGAGTCGAGCTGAGTTATTGAATGAATTGTTCACGAGTTTATACGTGCCAAGTTCGTTTAATAAACTTGTTTAATTTTGTATTCATAAATATTATATTTATTAAATAAACTGAAATTAAACCAACTTAAATCAAGCTGAACGTAAGCTGCTCATGAACTAATTGGTTTGTTTGCACACCTAATAACTCCCATTCGAACAGTACACAAAAGGTGGATGTAGCTCATTGGTAAAATAGCATCAAAATTATATTCTTTAAAAATTAAGAAAATCATAGAACATATATTTATATATAATTACGATTCATTGCATGTGAAAACAAAATAATTAATATAAATACTTAATTCAATCACCCACATAAATCGTGTCAATTAGGGCTAGTTAATATGGTTGATAGGTTGAAATGGACCGGTTGTGGCAAGTACACTTGTGATGATTCGTAAAAACGGGCGATTAAAGTTGGAAGGCAATGAAAGCAAGAACCGAGCCATTAGGTAAAAGATTGGCTAAAAATTAGATGCTCTAAAATGTCTGGCTAATTACTTTTTGTACAATTTCTCGAACGCACGTTTGTTTTGAAGAATAAGAAGAGAGATTGGATTGAATAAAAATATTTCTCATCTCGTATTATTAATCTTGTGTTTTAATCTCGTATTTAACAAGATAATCCAGTAGATCCCAAATACCTAATATCGAAATTTTAGGATAAATATAATCCCCCCCCCCCCTCCCCCCCTAATGTTATTGTTAGGGTTTTAAGATTACATTTTCTTTTTATTTAATTATTAATAATAAAAAGTAACTGTACAATTATTAGATTATTCTTTACTCCCATCCAATTCAATTTTATTCCCCAAAACAAGCATAGCCCTTTTGTTTTGGGTAGTGTTTTTTCTTGGTGGAGGGGGAATGTGTTCCTCAATATTATGCCTGTCCTGATTCTCTCTCTTCCTCTCTCTCTTCTTCATCTCACTATCTATGGAACATTTTTTTTAAAATGAGAATATATATGACTTTTGTTAAAACATTTTTTCGGTAGCTTCTCAACATATAGCTTCAAGAAAAAAGTTGTTTTAGCAAAACTTTTTTTGGTTGCTTCCCAGCTTTTGGGGTTAATTTTTAATTTTTTACTATTAATTTTAATAATAAATTACATTTTTATTAAACATTCACAGCTTCTATTACAAATTATAATTATTTTTTAGGTTCTTTTCAATAGAAGTTCTATTAGTCGAATATATAAAAGAAATAGACCCAGCTAACATTTTTTTTTAAAAATATGTCCCATTCTTCTTTTCTATTTGTTAATATACCCCTAACACCATCTCCATAAAAAACTCTAGCCCCGCCGCCAACCTCCTTATTCTTCGATGCCAACTTTCTCTTTCTTTTTCGGCGACCTCCTTCTTTTCAGCTGCTGACCTCTCTGGCACCGACTTTTTCCTTTTTTTTGGCGATCTCCTCCTTCTCCGATGTCAACTTGAGAAATTATTTTGCACTGAAAATTTTCTTATATTGAGAAATTTTCTTGGACTGAAAAATTTCTCAGTTAAATCAATATACCAACTTATAGCAAGGATGAGGAAGTGCGAAGGCAATAGTGGTCCAGATCTAGAGGGCAATGGTAGCCCAAATCTACAGGGCGCTGGTGGTGGGAGATGGTCGCTGTCTGGTCAGTGGTAACTAGATTCGGCCACATCGGTTGAGGCAACGGTGACTAGTTCGAAGGGAGGAACAAAGATATTTTCAACAACATTCAAACAGAGATTGAACACGACGGAAGCCAGATATAGAGAAGTAGTCGGCGGTGGGCTGTGGTCGGTGATCGAATCTGGTTGACGATGAGGTTGAAGACGTGAATGATCTGGTTGAGACTATAGTTATGATTTTTAGCGACGGTGAAGAGGAGGAGGAGCGGGAGTGATTGAAGCACAAGATATGAGAAGGAGGAACGACGGTGTCAGAGGCTAGATTTTGTTGGGGCCAGATCTGGTAGAGGCGGCAACGATTGGTTCGAATGTTAGGTATTTGTAAATAGGGATATAATTGATATATTTTAAAATAGCACTTAAATAATAGGACTAGAGCTTAAAAAAAATAGTAGTGAAACTCAATTAGAGGTTTGCATAGGTTGGTTCAACGCAAAACCGAACCATTCAAGGTTGGTTCTAAAAGTTTGGACTTAAAATCAAACTATTTATGTTTTAGAACCAACTCAAATTAACACGGGCTAATTTGAGTTGGAACAACGTTTTCATTTTTTCACTAATCTAACATATTATCTAATATCAATTTAAATTATTTAATAACCAAAATAAAATCACATAAGAAAATAAAACAATTCTTACATAAAAGTATTCATTTCCAAACAAATATTTAAATTAAAAATATTCTCAACAAATATTCATTTGTATCTTGTGTTCTGATTGTGTCTTGTTGCCACGTGTTATTATATCAATTAAGTTAGTTATATATATACTCTATTTGGGTCTTGGGATAGGTTGAATTAAAAAATAATAACCTAAAAACTAAATCGATTAGATCGATTTTAAAAATTTTAGACTCAGAAACAACTCATCACCTTGGTTGGACTGAACCAACTAACCCACAAAGATCGGGTTGAATTAGTTTATGAATTTTTTTGAATTTTTTGAAAACCTCTAGAATAATCTTCTACACATCTTGTAAATATGATTAATAATTAATTAATCATACTTTTTAATTTATTTTAATTATAAATTAATATATTACCAAACATTCATAACTTTTATTACAAGATATAATTTATAAACTATTAATTTTGATAATTCGAAACATACACAAATTTTAACTTTTTTGTTGCCGTTAGAAGTATAATTACTTAATTCCCTCCCCTCCATCAGGACTGTGACCTCTTGTAAATAATAAAAAAAGAAAAAAAAAATACTTGAGCACCTTTTACAATTTGTTTGGTTAAAAGTATATTTTTTAAAAATAATTAATATATTCGTATTATTAGTGTCTGGAGTATTTATGGATTGAAGTATTAGTATTGTGTTTATGATACCAAATGATATTTGATTAAAAGTAGTATAATTTAAAGATAAATAATACGTTGTTTAGTTTAATATAATTTTAATTAAATTAAATTTATAAAAAAAAAACTTGATAATACCACAACTGTAATACCCACCACCTAGGTGCAATAAATTTAGTCCCACATTGGTGAGAAAAAATTTGTTATCCCAGTCAAGATACCTCTCTCAATTTTGCATAGGACTAATGGCATATTGTCCAATTCCACCTCCATAATTTCTCAACCAAACATGCTCTTAAGGTACTTTTTTTTAACTTTTGGTAAAAGTGGTCCCACTCCTTTCTCAGCTTGTGCTATTTTTTTTTTGTTTAAATTGCTTTCATATTTTTTCTATGTTTTAAAAAAAAAAAACAAACAAACAAGGGAAAGTATTTTCTCTTTTGCAATTCTTTTTTTTCTCAAATTCAAAGCTAAACAAAAGACAATTATTATCCATCTAAGTTCTCTCTCATTTATTTTCCAACACTCTGTCTTTCTTTTCACAAACTAATTTTTAAATGCAACTTAATTTAGAGAATTACAAATTTGGCCACGTGTAGTTACATTTTCTAAAATTATTATTTGAAAATTATTTTGTAAAAAAAATTTAAAAAACAATTTTATAATATTTTGAAGAAAAAGATTGCGTTTGGTCACCATTTTGGGTTTTATTTTGAAGCAGTTATGTTCCTTCACCGTCGAAGGTCCTTTTTGAATCTCCAATTGATTGACGGTAAACCGATAACGAGAGGTCGACGACGACGGTGAGACTCGATTACAAAACGGCAAGATAGGATGACGATAAGAGACCATGAACAGGGCGACGATGGCCAGAGGACAACGGCAACACGACGGTTACATGAGGTCGAATCTATAGGGTCAACAACAGCAAGAGGACGACAACGATGGCGACACGACGGCAATGGCGGCTAAGGTTTCGATTCTCTCATGGGTCAACAACAGCGAGGGTTTGTTCTATTCTGTACTGTGATGGTCGCAATTATTCTGTACTAAGTACGAGGGTTTCGATTATCTCACGGGTCAAAGACGACGAGAGGACGACGACGACGGCAACATAGCGGTTACACGAGATCGAATTTCTAGGGTTGACAACGGTGAGAGAATGACGAGGATGGTGACACGACGACGGCGGTGGCTAGGGTTTTTATTCTCTCACAGGTGGACCACTAGGATTTGTTCTGTTCTGTACCGTGAATGTCGCAATTGTCCTGTACCGAGGACAAGGGTTTCGATTCTCCCACGGGTCAACGACGACGGCTGCGGCAGCGAGACTCGACGGCGACAACAGCGAGGATATGAGGCGACGATGGATGCACAGCTCTTTTGAAAAGCATTATTAAAAAATTCTCAAAACATATTTTTATTGTTTTCTTTTTTTTTCTGTTTTTCTTAGATTTTGTATTTAATTTTTTTTTGAAAAACAATGTTAAAAAAAATCAACCAAACAAATTTTCTCACTTTTTCAAAAAATTAAAAAGTGAAAATTAATTAAAAAATAGCTAACCAAATGAGTCCTTTGTTTTTGTTTTTATTTATTTATTTATTTATTTTAATTTTTCACTCCAATGATTTTGGCAAATATAGACAAATGTGACAGAAGGGCAAAGAGATTAAACAGAAAAAGATAATCTAAAGCCTAGAGTACTAAAGCCCTGTCTCTATCAATCACATGTCTATAAAAAGAATTTTTCTTTTTCCACTAAGATTTGTTACCACATAAGGAAAAATGTTGCCAGTAGATTTGACTCTTTTCATCTGGAAAGATTAATTGTAACTCTTTTAAAATGGAGTTAATGAATTTAAGTAAATATAAAAAAAAATAGATATTAAATATTTATATATCTTTTTGTTAATTATTACTAAGGAATGAAAACTCCAACACCACTCCGCTTCTCTCATTATTTTCTCTTCTTTTTGGCGTCACTAATACTGTGTTTCACTCTTCTCCCCATAATTCAAAATTCAAACGAAGACTTGAACCCTCCTCTTCTCTCTCTCTATCTCTAGGTATTTGCTTGTTATTGATTCAGACACTAGAAGGTGTTTGTTTGTCAATTTGGATTTAAGTTAATTTTTTAACTTTAAATCACTTTAAGTTAAAAAGTTAAAAGTTTATTGGGTTAAAAAATTAGTAATTTTTAATTCATTAAAAAATCAAATAAGTTGCATGTAAATTTTTAAAATTGTCCTTTAACTTAAATGAGATTTTTTCAAATAAAAAAAATAAAAAAACCAATGATAAAATTAAAAATTATTATCAAAAATGCCAAATAGTAAAAAAGCCAAAAAAATAAAAGTTAAGGGGTTAAAAAATGAGATCTTTTAGCTTTTTGATCTTTAAGCCAAAAAACCAAAAGCCTAAAAATTAACTTGAAGCTATTTTGCCAAACAAGGGCTAACCCTCTTTTAAAGGGTAGTTTCGAAAAAAATTATATAATTCAATTATGTTGATGTGTAATTATTGTTTTGCCCTCGTAATGTAAGATAATTTCTTAAAGTTATGAATGTGTGTTGCGAAATGTATTAATTGAGTACACATATTAAGATAGCATGTTAACGTTTTATTTATTATTTAGTGAATTAACTTTTGGAGCTTTTCCATAATTAATTAACACATGGTGTTGAAGTTTCTTAGCTTCCGTTTGGGATCTTTTGTTTTTAATCGTTTTCTTTTTTTTTTTTTTTAATTTTTTGATCCAATTTTTTTTTAATTTTTTATGACAAGAGAAATTTAAAAAATCATGCCCATTTAGACTACAAAAGAAAAAATTTACCAAAAACAAAAAAAAAAAAATTAAAAGACCTATATGTGTCCTTTTGTTTTATTTAATTTTTAAAACTTTTAGACAAATGTTTTACTTTTTAGTTTTTTATTACTAATCAGAAGAGTTTTAGAATATATATATATATATATATCCCAAACCAGGCATGCAATTAACGTAGGTGAAATAGGGTCACCTACCCTCAGACCTCAGTCATCGGTATCCCAATCCGGCAATCCCATGCAATTAACGTTGTTAAGCGGTATCGAGAGGAGTCCGATAAGCATTTCTCAACTAATTGGAACTACGTGTTTGGCGGAAGGTTTCAAATGAGTTTTTTTTTTATTATTCTTTTGAGTTTTATCAATTAAATGTCGATAATTTTGTTTTTTTTTGTTTTTTTTATTTTTTTCATCTTTTGACTAAATTTTTTTATTTTTTCGAATCATCTTAATGAGTTGAAACTTCAAAAATGAAAGGAATAATTACACTTACATCTCATGAGATTTAAACTTATTACAGGGACCTCCTATTTGGTCTATGAAATTATACTGATTTTTTCTAAATTTTAATTTTTAACATCAATTGCACCAAATTGTTAAAATTTTCGTTAAAATTTAATAGAAATCGCCCATTTCACCCCAAAACCACCATTCCGTTGAAAGTTGGGATGGGAATGGTGATTTTGAAAGAGAGGGAAAGGTGGTTTGAAAGTGATTTTCGGGTGGGAATGGCGGTTTTGGGATAGAAGGGGCGATTTTCATTAAATTTCAACCGAAATTTTAACAGTTGGGTGCAATTGATGTTAATAATTAAATCGCATGGGAGGTTAGTGTAATTTCAGAGACACATGAGAGATCCATGTAATAAGGTTAAACTTCATGGGAGGTAAGTGTAATTATTCCAAAATAAAAATAAAAATTGATCAAAAGACTAAAAAAATGCAGTAAAAATAAAAATATAAAATATAAAATTTGACTTATTGGTTTATTTCGACTTATTTTTGTCTTTTTTGACATTTTTTTTATTTTATCAAAATATTATTTTTTCGGCTTGTCTTGACGAGGAAAGTCAAAAAATATAACAATTTGACTAAATAACAAAAAAAAAATTTATTAAAAAAAAAATAAACAAAATTAAATAAGTAATTATCCCAAACATGCTTGTCTTTTTAACTTCCAGCTATCTATTTTATTGGATTTTTGGTTTAGCTCCGTTTGGGCTAAATTTTGAATCTTCTGTTTATTTTTTAACCTTTTGAACTTTTTTTTAATCTTTTAACTACTATTTTTTATTTTCTTAGATCATCTCGATTAGAGAGCAATCAAAAAATAAAATATTTAATTAGTAAATAAAAAAATTTATTAAAGACAAAATTAAGCAATATAAATTTTGGCTTATTGTAATCTTTTCTATTTTTTTCTCTTTCATATTTTGGTCAAAAAATTTATTTTTTCCTCTTGTCTTAATGAGATGAATTTAGAAAATATAATAAATTGACCAAATAATTTTTTACTAAAAAATAAGCAAAATAAAAAAAATAAATAAACAATTATTCTTGTGGGTAAGTGAGTATATATATATATATACATATATATATATATATATATGTGACTTTTATAAGTTACTTATACATAGGTTCAATTCTAAATTTTATTTTCAACGCAGTTTTATTCCCAAATAAGATTTTCACTTTACCCATGCTTCTCAATTGTTTCTCATTAGGCCTCAACAAAATAGTAATATTCCCATTTTAACTTGTTTATCATAAAGATTCTCACACTGCGCGATGTCATCCGCCACTATCGACCGACCAACCGCCGTCATCCCAGTGCGCCACCACCTCCAGCGACCCCACCGGTGCTGTCACGGGCCATCGCCGTCTCACATCCAGCGCTCCCCATGCCTCTCTTCGTCTCTCTCTCTCTCTCTCTCTCTCTCTTCCTCTCGTTTTCACCAACAAAATGGTAATATTCTTATTCCGACTTGTTTATCATAAAGATTCTCATACTGCGCGACGTCATCCGCCACCGCCGACCGATCAACCACTGCCGTCCCAACGCGCCACCACCTCCAGCGACTCCACCGACGCTGTCACCGCCCACCACCGTCTTATATCCGGTGCTTTTCGTCCCTCTGTCCGTCTCTTACTCTCATTTCCACCAGCAGAGAAGAATATGAAATTGAGAGAAGGTGGACATTCTACTGCATATCCGATTGGAACTCAGATATAATGAACATGCAAGAAAAATATACAGATTCAAGGAAGATGTAATAAATAAATAGATCCGGCCATAGATCCCACAAAATTAGCTTCATCTTTAACATCGAAAGAATCAGAATCATTCTTTTTCATTTTGGATTTTTTTTCATGCCTGCATTGGAGCATGCCTGATGCTGTAGAGCACACAAACTCAACGGCAACCAAATCTGAGACGCCGGTGCCGATCAATGTAAAAAAAATTCAAAAAAGATTTGTGAATATTTCCATGTATTAAAATGTTTTAAGTTCTTATGTTTTCATAATGTGAATATTTTCTAGTAAACAGTATATTCTGTGGCAAATGAGATTATTCTCATGAAAGATCATCAAACACGATTAAAAAAAATTTCACAATTCAAATCCAGAATCGTTAACGGATGATAATTCTACATTTTAAGCAAGATAATAGAGATATCATCCTACATTTTAAGCAAGATAATAGAGATTCATTTAATTATACACCCTGATTGACAAGATAACTCACATTTTAAGCAAGTTCCCTAATATGAGTTATTTGTAGTTGGGGCCCTACTTTTAGAAATTTTTTCATAATGTAAATATTTTCTAGTAAACAGTATATTTTGTGACAAATGAGATTATTCTCATGAACGATTATCAAACACGATTGAAAAAAATTTCAAAATTCAAACCCAGAATCGTTAACGGATATTAATCCCACATTTTAAGCAAGATAATAGAGATTCATTTAATTATACACCCTGATTGACAAGATAACTCACATTTTAAGCAAGTT
>JAOTRH010009986.1:0-23269 GCA_034768845.1 Heliamphora exappendiculata
AACGTACCTAGGAGCCGGGGCATCACAGGTTAGTTCAAATTTACTGGTCTTGAGGGAAGTGATCGTAGAGCGACGAACGGTTAAACATTTAGCGAAGGATTTCGAATTACGTACTAGGCTGCACGAAATATAGCTTGGGCTAAAGCAGCTAAGGGAAAGCGAACAGTCCTTTTTTGAGGTTTAATGAGAAAGTCTCAGATGGTTCAAAAGATGGGTTGGGAGAGGGCAAGAGGCCACGATTAAGATAATCACCGTTGACCCAAATTAAAAGGTTGTTTGGGGTTCAAATATAGGTGAAACAAGGAGAGAGAAATGAACAACACTTAAAGAAATGTTCTCGGGATCAATCTGCAATAATCAGGTCATGATAAAAGAGGTGTTAAGCAATGGGTAACCAAACTAGATAATTGATCTGAAGTTACGTCGGCCTAATGCACTTCAATTCAAGCATCAAAGTCTACTTTCCAAGTTGGGATTTTAAGAATTCACAAATTACTTTAGCCGGATGTTGCATCAAGATCGTGAAAAGATGAATGGTGGCAAAGGGTTTTTATTAATGTCAAATGTTTGAGACTAAAGGAATGATTTTCCACAAAGGAAAAGTTGGTTCAAGAATGATGGCTTGAATAGAAGGAGAATCAAATGCGTATACTGGTCATTATCTAGACATAGCTCAATAATAAAAACACGAAGATAAGGGTATTTTCTATGATGGAATTCCCAGTAAGGTTATCAATGAGACTTGGGTGTAGAAGGGTTACCAACGAATGACACTGGACGGTATTACTGAGGACCAGTGATATTGAAAAGAAGGGGATGCAAAGAACTTCAGCCGGGTACAAAAATTAGCACAAGGGCTTGGGGTAAATGAGAAAGGGACTTCTAAGGATGAAGTTGTGAGGTTCAAACGATGGCTTTCAATGTGATACCTGAAACCTATCCTAGTGCGTACTTGCGCCTAACCCCCTTTAAATAAATTAACTTGATGTGTAGAGCTCTGGTCTTCGATCTTGATGTCTTTATTCATCCTTCACATGTAGATTCTCTCCTGCTTCCGAACTCGATAGCGTCCTAACATAGCTTGCTATAAGACTTAGACGAAATAGATTTTAGTTCTTATAAAGTATAGATGATAATTATAATTAATACAACGCATCCTATAGAGCTTCTACGCAACAGAACGCATGGTTTCTCATAACCCAAGGCCTAAAGGTTCACTAAACCTAGGCTCTAGTACCAAACTGTGACGCCTCGGCGCCCGGGTACATTAAGACATACATATACTTACAAATAAGGTTATGCTAACGTTTCATTCATAGATAGTTGTTATAATATTACATCATTTGAGTCTCGAAAAGCTCACAAAATAAAGATATTACAACTATTAAAGCATGATTACAAAGATACAAGAGATATCCTGAGAGAACAAACAAAAAGACTTCTTCTGTTGCGCTAAGCTTGATCAAATCCTCGTGCTCCTTGTACTTGCCACGTTCGATCGATTCCTCTCCGTAAGGTAAGCCCTCTTTCGCACCAATAGCATAACGCCATAAGCCGAAGCCTAGAAGAAAATAGTCCAAACTTCCTAACCAGATCTCACGACACAAATTTGCCACATCACATATCATCCAATACTTTAAACAGTAATAAATCAAATAGACAGGCAAGAGTTAAATACACAGCATAATGAGCAAAAAATTACAAAGATAGCGAAATATGCAAGAGTGATAATGTAATGTACTGCAAGATGCCCAACCCGATCATACGCCCAGAGACATAACATGAATTCCATGCCGAGAATCACAAAAGTAGACTTAATGGGTAATTAATCACCAAAGCCATCATCGCGCCTCGTTGCGAATAGTAACCACGTCACCGAACTTCATGCCATGGCTGTTTTACTCAATGGAAACAGTGTGGGGGTGGGCCATCACCTCCGGCCAACCAAAAAATCATTCATTTCGTGTACTTATCCAAACAAACCCACCTTAAGACACGCGCTACCTTCACTGATGTCAACCCAAAGTCCAAGTCACAAAGACAACGTGCTAGTGACGAACCCATGGTGCCCAACAATTTTCATCATAAATAATTTCCTACACTGGGGAAGCACCCAAGGTGTATATCGGGAATAAATCCCAAAACAAGATTTAAATTGACAACTAGGGACGCCCTAGACTTATAATCGAGGAAATGAATACTCCAATGCATCCCAACCCACAATGGTACAATGGATCCCAACATGTCATGAATGTAACAGTGATAATGCTCATGATGGTACAATATGCATCTCGAAGCATAATATACTAGGCATGGTAAGGCATAAACCAACATAGCACAAAATACCACAAGTTGGAGCATGAGGTACAATTCTCAAAACACGATTCAAATCTCATTGCATGGTCATGTTTCATCATACATTTACATTAATTCATTATTCATCTCATTTAAATCAAGTAAACCATTTAGAACAAGTTAAACAATCAAAACATGCCTTATCATGCACTTAACAATTTACAAGTCAACTTTTAATCACTTATTTGCAAACTACAGCAGCAATTTGGGTTATTTAGAATTAGTGTTCGGTTTTGGTTTTTGGTCACCACCTAGATAAGCATATCATCTACAACTTTTATGTTTAACATTAAAGTCAAATCTTAAGGAAAATGGGTGAATAAATTCATACAATGAGAAATAATTCAGCAATTTACAGAGGAAAGTACATAAAAAGAGCCTCAATTAGTCTCAGTTTTAGGGTATCAAAACCGGTCCTACAGGTCTGTGTTTTTTATATATTTTAGTTTAATATGTCCCCTACAAGTCTCATGAATAGTGATCAGGGTAGTTGTTTGAAACTAGTTAGAGAAATAAGCAATTTCGTAAAATAGGTTCAGTCAGTCATAAAACACACAGAAGAACCTATTTTCAATAGAGGGTTTAAAAATAGTTTGAGGGATCATCCGGGGGTTTTTGGGTCTGATTTTTGGACAACAGTTAGGTATATATGTTACCTACACTTTTTCATGAAAATCACATTTGGAGTAGGTCACTAAAAATATGAGTTTTTGGTTGCACAAACACATGTGACAAAAGGTTCTGTTACTCACAGATCCACAACAGTAACTTTCAGAGATGTTTTGACCTACCAAATATCAATAGGTTGCGCTCATGTTTGGTGGGTATCTATATATACATGTTATCTATAACTTTTATGTTTTGATCTAATCTCATATCGCGTTCTAAACTAGGGTTTTTAGGTCTACAATACTGGCTGATTTGAAACTGACACACTATGGAAAAAATGTGATATCTCGAGTTCTACTCATTCAAATCAGTCCAAAAAAATTTTAGATGAATGATAACATCAAAACCTAAGTCTGGATATAAAAACACACTTAGATCATTTTTCTATATTTAGTTATGATATTTTAAAGTTCGGAGAAAAAAACTCAAAAGTTACAAATCTCAGGCCATTATGTGTTCTAGCTACCTAGCATGTTGAGTGTCAAAACTTGAGCTATTCTCTTTACATTCATGGGTTAGACACTTATATATCATTATTTCAGAACTATTAAACGTCACAAAACTCAATGACATCAATATCACACACACCACAAGTCACAAGAAACATAAACAATTCATGTTTGATACCACAACGCCTTTTCCTTCCTAGTTTCGATTCTTGTTCTTGGTTCTATTTTCAGAGATGGATTGAGGGAGTTTATGGTGATTCTAATCAAAGAGTTTTGAAGTGTTTACTTACCTTAGAAAGAGTAGGTGATGGTGGATGAAGAGCTAAAACTTAGCTTGTGTGACCTCCTTGCTCTTTCTTGGATTTCTCCTCTTCTTTTCCTTCCTACTTTCTTTTCTCCCAACACTTGAAGAACACTCAAGCTCACAAAAATTCTGGAATTTCTCTCTCTAAAGTGCCAAAAATGAGGAGGGGGAGAAGGGGCATTTGGCCTTAGTTTATATAGGGGAAGGAGTTGGTGGCAGTAATGATCAAGGTGTAAGAAAATTTTCAATTTCTTTATTTTCAATTGGTTGCATGGCATGGGGGTGGTATTTGATGAGAACATTTTCAAATTTGGGTAGAGGGGAATTTGGTTGGGCTGTTTGGGAGGCTCAAAATCTGCTTTTTGCATTATTTTAATGATTAAATGGGTGTTTGGTGCATTGTTAGACAAGAAAATGCTTTAAAAATTATTTTGGTGTATCTTTTTCGTATTCCAACCTCTTAAAATATATTATATTAGTAAGATTATTGTTATTTTAGTCTTCCCATAATTTATTATAATTTTTATAACAATTAATTAATTAGGTGTAGGTAAATATGTCACTTTAAGCTAGTTTGACAAAATATGACTTTTGAATTATTTAAGTATGTAGGAACTTTAATAATAATTTATTTATTTTTGTTAGCTTATAATATTATATTAGTATGTATATTAATTGTTTGAATAATCTTGGATGACAATAGTACTTGATTTGTACATCTTTTTCTTATTTTTGAGCTTAAACTACAAAAGGTGACTTTTAGCATATTCTCTTAGGCAAAACCATTCACTAAGGGGTAGTTTTCTTATTTTTGTTGTTATTTTGTCTTTTGCTACTTATTTGTGTTTAATTCTTTAATTTAAGGTGTTCATGTGTCAAATTTTAAATTTTTCAAACTTTTTGGTATACCATGGGCATTTTGGTCATTTCACCCCTTTATGAGAATTCTTTATTTTTAATTTAATATTTCATGATAATTACTTATTTTAGAAGGTTGGAAGGTTCTCTGGGTGTTAGGGTTTTGTCTTTTGAGTTTTAAACCTTTTTAGGATTTCTAGATCAAATTAGGATTTCGGGTTGAGTTAGGGTTTCTAATCTTTTAGCGACCTAAGATCTTATCGAGCTAACCGTTGCTAATACAAGGGTCTGAACCGGGTTGTTACAAGTAGTAAGGGAAATAGTACAAGGTTAAGGGAAGAAGGTTATTCCTGCTCCACACTAGGAGGAAGGCATAGCTCCTGAGCAGTCGGCCGCGGCACCACTATCTGATGGAGATTCCCATCCACGAATGTGTTCACTATCCAGGACAACTCGGGATAGGATGCTCCAGTAGGACCAAGGGCAATAGCAGGAGGAGGACCCCGCACAGTAGCACGAGCCCCCATGGCTGGCATGAGCCTCTCTTGGGCAAAGACCACATAGTCACGATCCTCACCCTCGAGCAACGCAGCAGCATCGACACCCATCATAGCACAGATAACCTCAGCTGTGCGAAGGGTGTCGGTCTGACGTATCTCAACCGAAAGCGCCCTCAGAACATGAAAGTGATTGTATCCTAAGGACTGCCAGACCACACGCTCACTAAGGTACCACTCTCTGCAGAATGGCCCCTCAAGTAAGAAACGAGTCCGGTAAACCTCTTGGCTCTGCATCAATTCCTCGCCAGCCCGTTCCTCTATGCCGACCTAGAGATCCCAGCGAACCTACAAAGTAAGAAAGTATGTCAGAAAGCAGTATGTATGAAAGAAGGGGAATGAAGATAAGAAGGGAACAGAGACATACCCGATCAGCTATCAGTGTGTCCAAGGAACGTCGGTGGTCGTTCAAGTCCTTCCCGCTGGGCATTGTGCTCTGGTATCGCCTGGCCCACCAGAGCGCCCGAGGGATCACCAAGGGATCCTCACAAGAATTCACCGGCGCGTGCATACCCAAGAACTCATAAGCCCAAAGCTGCAAACAATAGGAAAACATCAGTACAGTTGAAAGCGATGTGTAGATATGGAAAAGGAAAGCAAGAGAAGAAATGCATATTTACCTCCTAGATGCGGTAGTACCCGCCTAGGTGGCGGCGCTCATGTAACCATAGAGGGTAGCCAAGGCGGCTCCCCCCCAGTCGTAGGTGCTGATGTTGTCCACTGCCATCATGGCGCGCGAGGTAGTGGAGATGCACCCTATTCTCCAAGTTTGAGAATAGAAATATCCCGAACATGTAGAGAAGGAATGCACGAGCCACCCACTCAAAGTGGCGGGCCTCAGAGCAGATGGAATGATGGAATGTCGTTCTCAGCGAACTTGGAGTATGTTTTATATTTTCATAAAACTAGTGTTTGGTAGATTTTCACGTGACCCCAGAGTTTGGGGCGTGATAACTTGGTAACAGAGCTATGGGTTCGAATACCTATGAGCTGTGGGAAGAGGGTGTGTTACCTTGTGAGGAAAGATATGTGTGTGCTTGGTTGCTTATGTATGGAGTATGATAGTGGCAATCCCTTCAGAGTTTTTGGCGTACGTGGTTTTGGCCGTGTGATGGATTAGATACGTCATGAGCCATGCTGTGTCTTCAGCCGTGTACTTGGGATGGGGTCTAGACGGGAACATAGTGGATGGAAGCGTGATACTCCTTGGTCGGGCATATGTTGACATAGCAGAACGTGTGGTTCTGTGGATATTCCCTGCTAGTCAAGATATCAATGGTGGTCAGCAGGATGTTGTTGGTAGTCTGAGTAGTCTGATGACCTTAGACGTTGTGTACCATTTGAGGTTTGAGAATTGAGTTCCGAATGAGTGAGCTCAAGGATATGTGAATGAGTACGAGTTGTAGATATGTTGGGAGTAAGCATGGGTTGCTGTTGTGTTGGAATGTGTAAGGGTACAGGTTACGCTTTCAACAGGCGACGAGTATCAATTTTGTGGGATTCCTACGGGAATGCAGGTTCGTGGTTTGGCCGATATCCTAGTGATTAGGAGATCGCATTTGGGAACCATGTTGAGTGCATGTGGTTGGCTTAGTACTGAGATGATGCATCCCGATATGATATGTCTAGAGGTTATTTGTGTTTCACCTTAGGTTCAGAAATGGGTATGTTGTTTGCCCATAGAAACGAAGTGTGGAGTGATGAGGTTCAGCAATGGACCGTGTGGTTTGGCTGGCCTGGGGTGATAGGTGAGAAATCGTAGGATACGATGCCTGTGATCGTGTGTGCCTTGAGGGCCGAAGTGCGAAAGGTGTCTGTATAGTTTTCAGGGTTATTGGTAACTCTAGATGAGAGGTTCCAGGATGGGGTTCCCTTTGTTTGATGTTGTGCCTTGGACAGTGAGCTCGAGGCTGTGACATGATTGTGGTTTGCCTACCAGGAGTTAGGTTGGGTAGCGCAACCTTGTGAAGTGAGATTTTGGGCGCAATGAGATGTGTTGTACCAAGTATGCAGATGGATGGTGTAGCGGATGATCTGAGTATCATGATCATAGTTGGCAGTAGCTGTGTGACTGTGGTCAATGTGGCCTCGCGGTAGGACTTACAGAGTTCTTTAAAGACCAAGTGTTGAGGAGTACTCCCAGTACGCTGAGATTGGGTCATGGTTTCTTGTTGGCCTTTGTCTTTCCTTTGGATGGAAGGAGAGATAAATTTGTCTTGTAGATGATTATCTGGTGCGAGTTATTTCATCTCGATTGGATGGAGATGCCAGGTTCTTGATTGGTTTAGGTTTTGGTTGTGTTCTGAGACTATAAAATCTCAGTGAAATGGTACCCATGTTGCGACTCGTGTTATGACTCGTGTTGTGACTCATGTTATGACTCGTATTGTGACTCGTGTTACGACTTGTGTTGTGACCCGCGTTGTGACTCGTGTTGTGACCCGTATTGTGACCCCTGTTGTGACTCAAGAACGTGTGTCTCTATGATTGGATGGTGGTTGGACTAACCCTTTGTGGTTTCAACGAATGGTTGAACCATTTGGATTGTGTTCCCTGTGAGGTCCGATTGGTAGACAGAGAATGCTTAGGGAGTTGGTGTAGAGGTGTAGAGTTCCTTTGTAGTGATCAGTCGAGGGTTGTGACCAGTGTGTGCGTATGGTTGTGGTTCTAGCTCGTGGCAGAGCAGAAATTTTGTCAGAATAGTGCGGTTGTGATATACGTATGGTAGGTTTTTGATAGACTTTTGTGAGTCTGGCTTTTGTTCTGTTTGAGGACTTAGAACTGTTTGGAGTTCTTGGAGTCGAGGAATGGTTGTTGACTAAGGTAAGTGTTGTGCTTTGGCATAAATATTGCTTGTGCTGATGATGGTCATCATTTTTGCTTTGTCAGATGACGGCAATCATATTTGATATGAGGCTGATTTGCAGCTTTAGTATCCGCAATTTCATAGCGAGATGCTGAGATGTGTAGTGTTGTACGGCTGCACGGTTGCACGGGAGATGTGGTGGGGTTTATATAGGTTGTTGGATACCTATGAGATGTTCTGACTGCGTGATGTGTTTGGACAAGAGACTCGTTGGGGTCGGGTGACCTTGTGGCTGTGAAGTCGGATCAGTTTTCGATTGTGTAGAACCTTGTCTGAGACAATGGTGTACCACCTGATGTTTCTCCTGGGTGAGAATGGTGGTTTGAGATAGAAGTTTGAATAGAGGATGAAGGTTTGAGGATTCGCTGAGAAGCATTCTTTGATGTCCAGCTGAGTTAAGTGAGTTTTTCTCTGGTGAGCTTCTCTCTGGAGTTGGGTGTTGTGTTGTTCCTTGTGGATTGGTGTCATGACAGCTTCAGTAATGGGGATGTTGGCATCTGTAGGGTGATGATGTGGTATCAAAGTCGATAGTCATCTATTGATCGTCAGAACTTGAGTAAAGTTTGTGTGCGGGGTGTGTGATTTCTTGGGGCCGATGTCGGAGTTCGACGTCGTGTGTTTGGACTTGTGGAGATAGTCCTTGGTATGTATTGTGAGGTGCGATTGAGCCAATTCGTGGCGGTAAGAACGAAGGTGATGATAGTCTCTATGTTCGGGCGTAGAGAGTGTTTGAGATCAAGTACCAGGGTGGATTGGTCTTATGTGATGCGTTTGTCGCTGGAGTGGGTTGTGTATCAGTTTTGTGACGACGGTTTTGGGATTTCACTTGATGGAGAACTTTGTGCTGTTATGTGGTGTTACTGAGCTTGTGTCAGAGATTATTGATGATTGGGGGACGATGTTTGGCTTGAGTTTCTGAGTTGAATTTCAAGGACAAAATTCCCTTAAGAGGGGGAGAGTTGTGAGACCCTGACCCGTTTTATTTTTGAAATGATTCAAGTGTTGATGGAGTGAGAATTAAACATGACCTTGGGGATGGTGTGGGTGAGTGTTTTGAACTTGGATGCACGTGAAACATATGTTCGGGGAAGAATATGAGGTTCTAAGAGATGTCTAGACAAAAATATGTGAAAAGCATGTGAAGAAAAGTGGCATACCTTTACTATTTTGGTCATAACTCCCAGTGTAAAATTCATTTTGGCATGAGGTTTGAACCATTGGAAAGTAGACTTCCGGGACTTCAGTTTGAGTACAAGAATGACCCTATTCGGAGTTTGGACGAAGGAAATATTGTCGTTTGAAGTTGGGACAGCAATGTAATGGATTGGTGAACCGATCAATCGGTCTGTTCGGACAGAATGCTTTATAAGGCGGTGGAATGGTTGGAATTTGTGCAAAGATTATGTTGTAAGCTTACTCTTTCCTCTCCTAAAATCCTAAAACCCTAGCTCTGCCTTCTCTCTAGGCTTTGGGTCTGTTTGGGCTCGAACATTGGTGATTGGAGGGCGAATTCTTGATGTACACGCCGCGGGCTTCACTTTCATCTAAATGAAATTGTGTTTCGACGGCTTTGGCTTTTCACCAGTTGGTAAAGATTTGGGTTTGTGACCCTATGAGGTAGGATCCTAGACTGTATAGATGTTTAAGGGTGATATATGCAATTATAGGTGTTTTCACCGAGTGATATTGCCTAAAAATACTTTAAGGCTGTTTTTCATGTTTAAACCACGCTGTTTGGATCAAAAGCATGTTGTTCGGTTTTAGTTGGTTTATTACATGTTGTGAACTGTGGATGTTCACAGTTTTCAAATTGGGTGTTTGTGTTTGATAAAAATGGATTTTTTCTTTAAAATTGTTTTCTGTTGTTTCGGTTGGAAGAAATTGGATTTGAGAATTCCTTTTGTGGTTTCATCGTAGTTTTGGGCTTGGGTATGCCCGTGGGTATCAAAACAGGTGTTCGGAGATTTTAATTTCATGTTTAGACATGTTTTTGGGTTAAAAATCTGACCTATTTTCCAAGAAACCAAAATTGGGTTGTGAACGATCGATCGGTTCCTCAACTGATCGATCGGTCTGGGCATTTTGAGCCATTTGATGTTTTTGGTTCTGATTTTCACCGTGGGATGTTTGTCCAATGAAATTATGAGGTTTTATGTTTTCTAAAAGGATATCCAGGGTTTTCAAAAGAATGGTTTGAAATGGGGTTTTGAGAAAACTTTGAAAAATATGTTTTTAGAAGTTTGGAGCTACCCTTTGGGGTTGAGTCTCAGCTTTGAAAATGTTTTTAGGTTTGATCTCCATGTTGATGGATGGATCTATATGTTGTTGATCTCCATATTGATGGATGGATCTTTATACAGGTTTTATGTATAAATCTGGAAACGTTTTGATTTTGTAAAATGATTCTCTAGATGTACGGGGATAGCGGGTATGTGGCACAAGTTGCCCTCGGTGTAAGTCCGAAAACGTGCACAGAGTAGGTTCCTTGGTCCTTCGGGTTAATCCCCATAAACTGGGCAGTGGTTGCTTTGTTCCCTCGGGTTTCAGGCTAGTAAACTAAGCTTTTACGTTGTCGTGACTTCGTGTAGAACTTGCATTTACCTAACCGGTCCCATGATGTATGGAGATTGGGTAAAGGAGCAGGAGTTTATAGTTGCTACATCTGTCCCCTTGTGACGGAGTCAGTACATAGGAATTCATTTTATCTTTCTCCTCGGCTGTGGTCCGAGGGGAGTGAACTGATTTCATCTTTCTCCACTGCTGTGTGGCCTTAGTGGAGCAAACTATTTTTATCCTTCTCCTCGGCTGTGTGACCCGAGTGGAGCATTTTATACTTTTTTTTCCTCGGTTGCGTGTGTTCCGGGTGGAAAATATCTTTTATCTTTCCTCAGTGTGTGATCCGAGTGGAAAAATGACGTTTTGGTTACTGTTTGCCTTCAACTGTAAACCGTTGTTTTGCATTGTATAAATGCTTGGTTGTGGAGGGAAAACTGTTTTAGAGGTTTATGGGAAACTTGGGGTTTTATAACGTAAAACCTTTTTGGCTTGTGGTTGAGTTAGCTCCCACTATATGACTGCATATCTTGCCTGCTTTACAGCTTTATAGTCTGTTTCTATTGGGCTTCGGCTCACGGATGGGATTTTCTGTATAAAACTATTTTCAGGTGATGAAATGGAGGATGATCTCGAGTAGATCTTGTGGTGCCCGTGATGACGAATGATAGAGGACTTTTAGTAGTTTTCATTTTTGATATGCCTATTCCTGAAGGTAAGTTTTGTACGCCATAAGGCGATATACTATATGCATGTTGGAACTGTATGTCTTTAGTTTATGAGAAACACTTTTTGGGTATTCCATTGGTTTCAACAGGTGGATTTAAAATATATGAAAACCTATATTTTCATAAAATTGGTATTTGGTGGATTTTTACGTGATCGCAGAGTTTAGGGCGTGACAGTTATATTATAGAAGTGGTGTTAATAATGGGCCATATACGTCCTGAGCCGTGTTACTTCTTCAGCCGTATCACGTCATGACTTGAACAGCCGCTGTACGCCGCTGTGATCAGGAACGCTGATGAATGGGAACCTAGCGTACGGGAACGTAGTGGTACCATTCGGGTTATTATATTGGATATATTGACTTTGGGCCATGTACGTCCTGAGCTGTGTTACGTCCTGAGCTGTGTTACGTCCTGAGCCAAACAGCCGCTATACGCCGCTGTGATCAGGAACATAATGGTGCCATTCAGATTATCATGTTAGGTATGACTGATTTTGGGTCATATACGTCTTGAGCTGTGGTACGTCCTAAGATGTGCCACGTCTTGAGCCGAACGTCCGCTATACGCCATTGTGATCGGGAACGTTGGTGTACAAGAGCCTAACGTACGGAAACATAATGGTGTTACTCAAAATTTGATTGGTTGATTTATAATCAGGGTGGGCATCTGCATTACATCCATTTGCATCACGCACTAGCACATTTATTTATATATATACTTACCCTGCCGTAAGTGTTAAATTTGTCTATCTCCATGACCTTAAATTGTATTGGGTGTTAAACGATATGTATTGTAGGATATTTTGTAATGAGATTGTTAGAAGGTTTTGGAAATTTGCTTTTGGGCTTTGGCTCATGGCATTCGTGCCACAGAAGAGTGTGATGAGTTTCTTGAGAAAGTCACACCCGAAGAAGAAGACGTAATTGAAGAACAGAGTGAGTGGTAGGAGCCAACGGACCCTGACAATGCTAGCTGAAGAATTAGGTTTTTACCTTTTGTTCTTTTTGTTCAGTTTCCATGGGCGTATTGTAATCTTGTTAAATTTTCTGGTGAAATAGTAATCGTTATGTACTTGTGAACAATTCAGAACTCTTAATGATGTAATATTTATGATATCTAAATATGAATGAATGGCTAGACTATCCTCCTTGTCTATACTTATGTATGTCCCGATGTGCCCGGAGGACGGGGCGTCACAGTTAGTATCAGAGCCTAGGTTTAGTGAACCTCCAGGCCTTAGGTTTGGGAAACCATGCGTTCTGTCGCGTAGAAGCTCTATAGGGTGGGTTGTGTTAATTATAATTATCATTTATACATTATAGGAACTAAAATTTGTTGCGTCTAAATCTTTTAGCGAGTTGTGTGTGGACATTACTAGGATCAGAAGCTGTAGGGAATCTACAAACGAAGGACGGGTAAGAGCATCGAGATCGAAGATCGGATATTCATGCAACGAGTTGTCTTATTTTAAGGGGGTAAACGGGAGTACGCACTAAGAGAAGTTTTAGATATCACCTCGAGAGTTGCCATTAGAACCCCATAACTTCATCCTTATAAGTTCCTTTCTCGTTTACCCTAAACCCTTGTATCAACCTTTATACCTGATTGAAGTTCATTGCATATCATTCCATCTTATATCATCAGTCCTCAAACATAACATCAAGTGTCGTTCGTCAGTAACCCTTATGCACCTAAGTTTTGTTGATAATTCTACTAGAAATCTAATCCTAGAAAATATCCTTGTCCTCAAGTTTTCATGCCTTGATAATGACCGGTATTTGCATTTGATTCTCCTCTGATTCAAGCCGTCATCCTTGAACTAACTCTTCTTCTGTAGGACTCGATATCAATTCTTTGTTAATTACTCGTTCTGAACATTCAACATTGATAAAATCTTTTTCCATCATTCATTTTCTCTTGATTCTGAAACCACGATCTGCTGTAGTGATTTTTTGAATTCTTTTGTACACTCTTGAAATCTTTACAAGGGAAGTAAACTTAGATGCTTGAAATGAAGTACGTTAGGCCAACATAACCTCAGGAAAATTATCTAGTTTGACTACCCAATGCTTAACATCTCCTTCATCATAATCTAATTGTACTGGATTAGTTACAAGGACATTTGTTTAAGTATTGTTCACTGTCCTCCTCTTGTTTTACCTATATTTTAACTCCAATAACCACTCAATTTGTGTCAACGGTGACTGCCTTAACTGTGACCATTTGACCTCATCCAACCTATCTTTTTAACTATTTAGGAATCCTCCATTGGATCTTAGTAAAGGATTTTTTCACCTTCCCTAAGCCATTCTAACCCCTAGCCACGTATCGTCCAATCTAGTACATCATTCGAAATCCTCGACTAAATGTTTGACCACTCGCCGTCCAGGTAGCCTCCCCTAAGACCTAGATCGATGAACAATTTATTAGAGTTTAGTGCTTTCACGAGAAACTCAGGTTGTGCACATCCTTAGAAGAACCACCCGGCAAATCATCGAGTTGCGAAGCAGATCTCTACCTGGAGTTAAATTACAGAATGTCAACCAGCATCCGCGCTTAACGTGTTTTGAAGATCAATAACCGACAGCAAGAACTGCTAAGTAGGAGCTCATACAACGTCTCTAACGGAGACCTACACGAAGGTTCCTATCGCCGTCACTGATAAGGCTCGCACGAGAACCACGGGAGTGTGGTATATGGAAGTACAATGGAAACGCTATGGAACATGGAAGTAACGTGGGACTACGCGGTCAAAATTCGATGGTTTTATCCATAACTACTCTGGTTGGGCCCTTATGTGTTATGTGCCTCACTATTTGTAATCACTCTTTGTACTCAAACTCGAATGATAAGAAATACAAATGAATAAGTCTTAAATTAACTCCCCGAGATCCTAAAACCTAGAAACAATTAAGACCTTAAAAAGAAGATTCACCAGCCACACCACCTTCCCTCTTTATTCAGATGGCAAGTAGACGACCTAACCATCAATAGACAGCAGATGGACCTGTAAACCAAGAAGTGCTAGGGTTAACCCAGGTCTTGCATGAGCTTGCCACCAGCATTAACTGTCCTCACATCCGAGATAGGGCATGGTTCTTATCAGAACTCAGAAAACAACGAGCACCTACGTTCAAGGGAGGAGCTTAACCGAGAGTAGCCGAAGAATGGCTGAGAGCTGTTAAGAAATTATTTAACTCCATGGGAGTGCAGACCGATGTCAATCGAGTAGCTTTAGCAGCACACCTGCTGGAAGGAGAAGCAACCTACTAGTGGTTATGATAGACAACACCTAAGATGTGGCAGCTCTGACTTGGAATCAGTTTGAAGAATTATTTTTAGAAAAGTACTTCCCAGCTCCCTTCCGACAGGGACAAGTCAGAGAATTTCTAGAGCTAAAACAAGGATCTATGTCAGTGATCCAATATGTTAACCGCTTCGAAGAGTTGAGCCAATTTGCTGTGACCATCATACCGGATGAAGAATCAAGGGCAAGAAAGATCGAGTGGGGCCTAGAACCCTCTATCCGGACTAGAGTCATCTGCTTACAACTTCTGACTTACACTTAAGTAGTATAAGCATCCTTATTGGCGAAAACAGTCTTAGCCAATTCTAAAAGGAATTGGAGTCAGAAAAAAAAAAGTACTGGTCAAAGAGGACCACTAAGGAACAATAGGGAAATTGTTCCCAAAAAGCCATACCACTTGGCCAACAGATCAAGGCAAGCAAGGGGTCAACCTGCGAAGGTAAGGCTCTGCTATGAATGCGGTCAGCCTAGGCACAAAAAATCTCAATGTCCACAGCTAAGACAAGGGAACTGGGAAAATCAACCACAGCAATGGAAGCAACCGCAACCTCAGCCGGAAAAGCACCAACAACATATCCAAGCTGCCAGGACTTTTGATAACGATCAGAGGTATGCTCGTATTCGCAACTCAGGGATGTATGTAGTTTAGACTTATTATATCATTACGAGAAAGTGGATTCTTATAGGATAAGGCTTTAGGCTAACACGTCGCTAGTCAACAACCTCACGACATAGGTATGCAATGTTACATTTGAAAGTTGTTATAGCAGTCGGTTTAAAGATCTATCAAGATAAAGCAACCACTACTCAAGGTACTAAGCGTATAAGCCCGACCCTGTCCACACCCTCAATAAAGATTGACTCAAATAAACAAGGGCCTAAGTTCAAAGAGAAATGATGCAGGTAAATCATCCACAACCTTTCGCATGAAATTTCGAGGATGAAATTTATTTAAGACGGGTAGATTATAACACCCTAGCCCGGACCCTAGAAGTAACTACCTAGATTGTAATAATCCAGCTCAAATTCTAGTATTATCGACGATTCACAATGAGAACTTAGGTCGCTGCATGAATGAGAGAAACTCTAGCTCGACCCGAAACCCTAATTTGACCCGAAAATTTTAAAAAGACTGAATACTCATAGGAAAATTCCTAATACTCAGAAAAGTCTCGGGACAGTTTAAATTAAGTAAATAACATAAAATATAAAACTAAAAATCAAAATTTTTCATAATTAAGGTAAAATAACCATTTTGCCCATAATATAGCAAAAAGTCCAAAAAATCTAAAATTTGATACATGGACAACCAAAATTATATATTTATATACAATTAATTAATAAAAGATAAAATAATAACAAAAATGACCAAATTACCCTTGCATGGCCGGCCACCTAGGGAAATGTGCCTAAAAAGCTACTTTTTGCCTTTTTAAGCTTAAAATGAGAAAAATATGTATAAATTAAGTATTATTTTAATCCAATATTTTTTATACATGTAATATACATAATAATATAATATTATAGATCAATAAAGGCAAATAAATAATTATTTAAAATCTCTACACAATAAATAAGTCAAAAAGTCAATTCTAGTCAAACTAGCTTAATTTAACTTAAAAGCTTACACCTATTTAATTAATTACTATCAAAATTATGATAAATCATGAAAATACTAAATTAATTATAAATACATTAATATAATAGGTTTTAATATGTTTAGACACCAAAAAGATACATAAAATTAATATTTTATGCATTTTCTTTCACAAAATGGTACCAAAACTCAATTTAAACCCTAATTAAATGCAAAATCAGATTTAGAGCCACCCAAACCTGCCCTAGCAGACTTCCCACCTGCAAAATCTGAATATATATCTCTCAAATATCACCCACTTCTCATGCAACCAATAGGAATTAAGAAAATTTTAAATTAAAGCTACATGTAATTATTATATCACCATTATAATTTTCTATAAAAACCAACACACCAAACACCCATTCTCCTTTATGCATTCAGCTGAGAGAGTGAGAGAGTGAGAGACCAAAATTTTCTAAGTGTTCTAAGAGAAAAGAAGGAGAGAAGAAGAAAGGAAGAAGAAGGAATAAGCAAGGAGGGATCAAGGAGAAAGCATTAAAGCTAAGTCTATTTCTTCTTCAACCATTTGAGCATCAAAAGAGAAAACCTTCTAATATTCTCTCATAAGATAGCCCTCAATCCATCTCTATAATCAACCATAAAGATAAGAAACAAAAGATTAACTCAAAAAGGCGTCGTAGGTATGGATAGTGGACTATTTGTGTATAATCAAGTTTTGCATGTGCTTGCATGTGTATATTTTTGAGTTTTATGGCTTGATAATGTTCTAGGGTTTTGGTTTATATGAGTATATGACATGCATGCTAAGAAAATACAACAAAAATGAACACCACATGAGCTAAGATATCAAAACCCTAAACAACTTGATTTTCTGAGCTTACCAACTTTCTACCACGAACTTTAAAACACCAGAAATAATTGTAGAAAAATGATCTAAACATGATTTTTATGTCCAGACCTAGATGTTTGAGTTCTCTTTCACACAAAATTGGTTTGAGATGATTTCGTGAGGTAGAACTCCAGATATACCATTTTTACCAAAGAGTGACAGATCTTGACCACTCTGAGTTGCAGACCTAAAAATCCTAAGTTAGATTGAGAACCGAGCTTGGGTCCAAACATAAAACTTGTAAATAACATGTTTATCTTACAGTCCACAAAATATGAGTCAAAAATATAAAATCTTGATAAGTCAAAAACCTTCCCAAAGTCACTATTGTGTTTTAGTAACTGACAGAGCTCTCTGTCACACATTTTTGTGAGACCAAAAACCTACGTTTTTAGTAACTAAATCCAAACGTGGTAAACATAAAATATGTATCTAGAATATTAAACTAAATACTGGTCAAAAATCAGTCCACAACTCCCTCGGATGGACCCCCAAAGGTTTTGAACATTCTCTGTTGAAAACCTATTCTGCAGACCATTTTTTAGGCTGACTAAACCCACTTTATAAATTGGCCAAAATCACCCATTTTTTCCAAACAACTTGCCCTAACACAAAACATGAAACATGTAGAGGACATCTTAAACTAAGACTTCCCCAAAACTTAAACTCATAGCCCTTGAATTGATGCCCCAAAATCGTGGCAACCAGGGGCCTAAATTCTGTACTTTTCTTTGTGAAGTGTTGAATAGTTTTTCATTAATTAAATCAAATGACTTTTTTTCCCTAGGATCTAACCTTAGTGTTAAACATGAAAGTTGTAGAACATATTTTTATCTAATAGGTGCTCAAAACGTAAAAATTAAATCCATGTCTAGGTACTTCAAAACACTGTTGTAACTTTAAAATTGGCACTTGAACAATTACCCGAATTTGGCTAAGTGTATGAGTAACGTGTCACCTTGTGGAACTTGAATATACGGACTTTAAATGATTTATCTGAGTGATTGGTGTATGAAATTAACAATTTTATGATTAGAAACCATGCCGATAGGTTGGATCTATGTCACATAAATTATAGCTTATACTTCGTATACTTGTACTTTGTGCTTTAGTAAGTTATACCTTATACTTTAAAGACTTGTACTTTACGCTGTGTTGGTTTGTGCGTCATGCCATGTTTAGTTTCATACCATGCTATTGTTAAGTTGTACTTCAAGGTATGAGTTGTTGTACCATAAGCATCATTGCATTGCACTTGGGGCATCTTGTGGGTTGTATCCTGTATATTGGTTTTTGTAATTTCATACCTTGGTCTTATTCGTGGAAATTTGGTTTTCGTCGCGCCTTGAGTTATGGTAATATTATAGAAGTGGTGTTGATAATGGGCCATATACATCTTGAGCCATGTTACGTCTTGAGCTATATCACGTCCTGAGTCGAACAGCCACTATACGTCGCTATGATCAAGAACGCTGTTGAACGGGAATCTAACGTACGAGAACGTAGTGGTACCATTCGGGTTCTTATATTGGATATGTTGGCTTTGGGCCATGTACGTCCTGAGCCGTGTTACGTTCTGAGTCGTATCACGTCTTGAGCTGAGCAGCCGCTATACGCCGCTGTGATCAGGAACACTGATGTACGGGAACCTAACGTACGGGAACGTAATGGTGCCATTCGAATTGTCATGTTGGGTATGATCGACTTTGGGTCATATACGTCCTGAGCCGTGCCACGTCTTGAGCCGAACGTCCACTATACGCCGTCGTGATCGGGAACGTTGGTGTACGGGAGCCTAACGTACGGGAACGTAATGGTGTTACTCAAAATTTAATTGGTTGATTTATAATAGGGGTGGGCATCTATATTGCATCCATTTGCATCACGCACTAGCACATTTATTTATATATATGCTTACACTGCCGTAAATGTTAAATTTGTCTGTCTCAATTACCTTAAATTGTATTAGGTGTTATACGATATATTTTGTAGGATATTTTGTAGTGAGTTTGTTAGAAGGTTTAGGAACTTTGCTTCTAGGCTTTAGCTCATGGTATTCGTGCCACAGGTGAGTATGATGAGTTCCTTGATAAAGTTGCCCCCGAAGAAAAAGACAAAATTGAAGAACATAGTGAGTGGAAAGAGCTAGAAGATCCCGACAATGCTAGCTAAAGAATTAGGTTTTTACCTTTTGTTCTTTTTATTCAGTTTCCACGGGCATATGTAATCTTGTTAAATTTTTTGGTGAAACTGTAATCGTTATGTACTTGTGGACAGTTCAGAATTTTTAATAATGTAATATTTATGATATCTAAATATGAATAAATGGTTATAATGTCCTCCTTATCTATACTTATGTATGTCCCGACATGCCTGGAGGACGGGGCATCACAGTTTTGGCACAAGTAGCTTTGGGAACTAGTTTGCACTTTAGTACTACATTTCATCCTTAAACAAATAGCCAGTCGGAACACACAATTCAAATTTTTGAAGACATGTTGCAAGCATATGTGTTGAATTGCTGCGGTTCGTGGGAAGATTATCTTCCGTTAGTGGAACTCACGTACAATAATAGTTATCAATCAAGAATTGAGATGGCACCGTATGAAACTTTGTATAGAAGACCATATAGATCCCCCTTGTGTTGGACCAAAGTTTGAGAGGCGTCCATATTAGGACATGATTTGGTAAGGGAAACGACTGAGAAGATTGCAACGATTCGGAGGCGTTTGACCATGGCACAAAGTCGCCAGAAAAGTTATACAGATAAAAGGAGACGACCATTGGCATTTGAAGTAAGAGATTTTGTATTCTTGAAAGTATCACCAAAGAAAGGTTTGGTGAGGTTCAGAAAAGGCGGGAAGTTATCACCACGGTATATAAGGCCTTTTGAGATATTTGAGCAAATCGGGGAGGTACCATATCGGCTTGCCCTACCTCCGCAACTTTCATCCATACATGACGTCTTTCACGTATCAATGTTACGAAAGTATAAGCCTGACCCATTGCATGTATTAGTTGGTCAGAGTTACGGCTAGAAGAACGACCGGTGAGAGTTTTGGACACTCGATAACAAATTTTGCGTGGGAAGACTTTATCTTATGTGAAAGTATTATGGCGGCATCACAACGTGGAAGAGGCAACATGGAAAAGAGAGTCAGAAGTTTGATCCAGGTATCCAGAATTATTTGAGTCGTGACGAGGATCGAATTTCAAGGACAAAATTCCCCAAAGGGGAAAGTTGTAGCGACCCGGTACGTTTTAAATTTTTCGGTTGATTATTTTTGGCATGATTAATATTTTTAGATATATGTTTTAATAAAATATTTGGTGGGAATTGAAGTAAAGCGATTTGAAATTTGTCTTAAACTAAAAGAATATGAATTGAATTGATGTAAATGTTAATGGGAAATTCGGAATAAGTCAATAAGAGTTTAAGTTGGAAACTTAAGATAGAAATAAAGAAAATCGAAGTAGCACAGGTTCAGGGGCACTGCTCGAGCGGTGGGTGAGCGCTTAAGTGGACTATCGAATGAGTTAAGAACTTTTGCGAACTTTGGAGAAAAAGTATGAGGATATATTTAAACCCAAACACTCTTAGACAACGTGGGGCCCCAGAAACCTTCTCCTCTTCTCTTCTCTCTTTCTCTTCATGAGAGCACACTACCAACCTCCTAAACCCTAACCCTCACACACCAAATAAGTGAGCTTAGAGCTAGATTGGAAGTGTACAAGGGAGGAGCTCAAGCCTTAGAGCAAGGGAGTTAGAATCTAGGCATCAAGGAGTCAAGAGCCCATACAATCAAAACCCTATGAGGGAGGATTTGGAGGAATCTTGAAGCTTTGAGCGATTTGAGGTAGGATCTAGACTACTTCTCATGGTTTATTATGATTTGTGTTGAGATTTTAGGAATTAAGAAAAATCCTAATTGAACTCAATGTGTGATTGAAAGATTAAGTGTGGGTTTGTGTGTGTGTTAATTTGGTATGGTTGAGTACATGGAAAATTTGGGTTTTCTAGTTAAAATAAGACGTTAATAAAACGATAAAAAGGTTTTGAAAGTTTTATTGTTTGGTTAGGTGAATCAAAACTTGAAATCCTAGTATTCTCTTAATGATTTAAAGGATGATATCTATTTTTGAATGATAAACGTGATGGGTGCTGTTAGTTCTAGGCAACCCAAGAGGAAGTGAATTGGGTCTTAAAAATTAATAACAATATTTAAAATCTTTTTGAAAGCCTTTTAATATTGCAAATAATTATAGCGAAACAAGTAAAAATTAAAGCAATGCAAATATAAAAAAGGTTAGGAATAGAGAGATAGAACCAGATATCAAGAATTTTATAGTGGTTTGGCTTCTTCCAAGCCTACGTCCACTCCTCAAGTTACCCCTTGAGTATTTTCACTATAGAGAAAGTTTCACGGGCGCATTCTAAGCCTTTACAACTTCAAGACTTTGCTTGAGTAAACGAATGTTTACGGGCACATTCAAAAGTCTATTTCAATTTCAAAAAGATCCTACAAAAATAAGTTCATGTTTTCTTCTAATCTCTCTTGAACAATTCTTTGATGAAATTTACTCACTCACTCAAATGATAAAAGATAACTTACCCTTGAATACAAAAAATGATAGAATTAATGAAAAACACTCACTCTCTTTACAAAAATTGAATTATAATAAATGAGAAGGTAAAAAGAGATGAGGAGCAAGAGCTGAAGCTTCAGTAATAAATGTGAGCTCGAGAGTAATGAAGTTGATTCAAGCAATAAAACAGTGATTGTAGGTCTCTAGATAGATTAAATGCTAAAAAGTTACTCCTTATATAAGCTCTTGTGCATTTATGACCGTTAGAGGTAGGTGGAAGTAATAAATGCCAGAAATTCAACCGTTAAGGTCTGTCACAAATTTGAATATGCGTCACAGGTGTCGACACAAAAGCCTTTGGTGTCGACACAAAATGTCTAAGGCAGGTCTTTTAAGTGGTTAGGTCGACACATTTCTTCGAGGGGTTGACACAATTTCTGCAAGCTTTCTCACCAACACAACGGTGCCGACACATTTGGATCTGGTGTCGACTCATTTGAACTTTAGAATCCAGAAGAAGGCACTTTGTGTCGACTCAAGTTTTGTTTGGTGTCGACACTAAAATCTGTAGAAACTCTCGATATATTTGTGTCGACACTTTTAGACTTTGGTGTTGACATCAAATTCTTCAGCCGGGTTTAGGACTTTTGTGTCGACTCATCTTCTATTTTGTGTCGACACCTAAAATCTACAGGTGGCCTCGGTTCTTTTGTGTCGATACATTTTCTATTTGTGTCAACTCAAATGACCGGATACCAAAAGTGAGGAACAACTTTTGTGTCGACACAAAGTCAATTTGTGTAGACTCATTTTGAGTCCTGAGAGTTTCGGCTCTTTTGTGTTGACACAAAATTTATTTGTGTCAACACTAACTTTTGATACCTGAAAGCAACTTCATAACACTGTTAGGGTGTCAAACTATTTGTTCAAAGTTGTTGACACACTCGGTATGTTTCAAGTATACTTTAGCTTAAAAGTGTTTGATTTAAATTTCAATTGGGTTTAACACAAAATATTCTCTTTCAAGAATATGTAAGTGTTTTATTCCTTTGAGAATTGATTCATTTCTTTTGGCTAAAGGTGTCAATTCAAATGTTCAAAATATGTTAACACTTTCATTTTGAAAACATAAAATATTATTCTTTTAAATCCATTTATTCTTAAAAAAATAAATTATGAAAATCATCAAAATCAAAATAAAAAAGCCCTTAGACTAACAATCTTTCCAATTTTTATGATTACAACCATTTCAACAGTTTCTAGAAAACATTTGAAAATATTTTTCAACAAGGATTTTTCCATTATCAATATGCCTTAAACATAAAATGCAAATGTAAAAGCTAGGCATTTAATCAACTTTGTAGTGAACAAATTGAAGATAATTTGCAACAATAATTCAGAAACATTCTAAAAAAGAGGTGTATCAAAACAGATATGTGCACAAGTGTGTTTCTAATCCTAAACATCAATTATAGAGAGTATATAAGGAACTGTCAACCATATGATATCAAAAAGAATTTTAAACTCACAATCACATATAACAG
>JAOTRH010009997.1:0-23269 GCA_034768845.1 Heliamphora exappendiculata
ATAAAGATTCTCATAAAATAAAAAAATAATTTTATTAAAAATAAAATTAAATACTAAAAATATGATTTTCAGTATACTAACTCTAACAAATTATACTTAAATCCTTGATTTAGGGTGTCCATATGTCAAAATTTGAGTTCTTAAGACTTTTTACTATATTAGAAGCAAAACGGTCATTTTGCTGTAATTATGAGAATTTTTTATTTTTAATTCATCATTTCGTGATAATTACTTGATTTAGAATGTTGGGAGATTCTCTAGGTGTTATGGTTTTGTCACTTGAGTTTCGAACCTTTTTAGGATTTCTAGGTTAAACTTAGGGTTTTTGAGTCGAGTCATGGTTTCGAACCTCTTTCGTGTTTTATGGTCTCATGGGCTATCCGTCACTAATACTTAGGGTTTGGGATGGGACTTTACATAGGTCATTATCAACCATGTTGTTACAACTAGAGTCCGTACCGGGTCGTTACAAACTACCCCTTAATCTAATTTTGTCTCTAAAATTTTGTCCCGTACTTCATCCTGTGAAAGGTTGGGGATGATTTACTAGCATTATACCTTCTCGTCTTCAAGTTGACCTTCTTATTTTTGTGTTGTTGCACGCCCTAGAGCTTCTATTATCAGAATTGCTTTTCTTCAAGAGCACCTTGCTTTGGATTTCTACAGAGCTTTCCTCGAAGTTACATCCTTGTATTCAGACACAACTTGTGGTAACTTGGTGGCTGACAGGGCGTTTGTATCGGCGAGCATGTAAGCTAATCTTTCATTGAAGTTACTTGATCTACATACCTTCGCGTTACTCGGTGTCAGGGTTTCACGTCGTTCTCCTTAAAACCATATGACAGTGTTATTCTCTACTCGTGCCCATATCTTCTTTTGTCGGTAGAGTGGTACTGCTTTTTGGGAACAAATCCCTATTGTTCCTCAGTGGTCCTCCTCGATTATCTTCTCCACTTTTGAGCGGGCAACAACTCATTTTATGCCCTAGCTGGTTGCACTTATAACAAGCTCTTACTGTTAATTGTTGTTGTTTTGTGGCCTTAATCCAAACCTCTGTTGTTTGAGAAAAATTCTTTTTCTCAGGTGTTGGAATATTATGTACCCTTAGATCCGATAAGTACCATGATCCCATCCAGGGTGCCTTCCCTTACAATCTGTCCAAATTGACTGCTAGGTCTTGTAAGATTTGTGCCAGGCTCGGGACGTCCACTTCCTTCCCAATCCCACATACTTTTATTGAGCTTCCATGGTTCTGTTCTTGTTCTACCATCTTTAAAAAAAAAAGAGAAAAGAAAAAAAGGTCATTGAACTATCCGATATGGTTGGTTTTACTTACAAGGTGAAGGCATGATATACAACATGTTTATTAGCATAAACAACCCTATTTAATGAGATCTTGATGTTCTTAATGCAAATTGTACGGAAATTACAAAACTTGTTAACACATGGCTACTATCTTGGGCTCTATATGATTTCTTATATTGGACTATGGATCTCACTTTATTGATTAGCAAAGATCGATTCCTACCAATTAGTTTCTTTTGTTTCTATTTCACGAATTGAAAATTTGCAGCATTACTTCTACACAAAACTTTATATAGGCAAAAGTTGGTTCGGGAGCTATTGTTGTAGGTGGGCTCTACCAAAGGTAAATATCTTCCTTGGCTACCCTTTTAAATTCCATTACGCAAACTCTTAACATGCCCTTGTCAGCTTGGAAATGTGCATGGGGATTGTCCATCAATCTAAAGGTGAAATGCGAGTCTCGATTGAGTATAGTAGAGAACTTACGCTGATGCAAAATCTCATGGATGTACTTTTTGCTTGTAACTGACATGTCGTGAGGTTTAACTAATAGAAAGCAAGCGGTCTTGGTGAGGCGACCCACTATAACTCGAATGTTGTCGTGCTCTTGATACGATCTTGACAATCCTTGAATGTTGTTATACACTTATGCTATGATTCTTTCCGAGGGTTGCTCTGTTTCTCTTGGCCTTTGTCATTTGTTCTTGACATGCTGGTATGTAGGGTTTGAATGTCTCTTCTAATAACTATATCATTTTCTCAGGCGGTTGGTCATTCTCGGGTAAAATGAACATGATAAAAGATATGGTTGGATTAGGGCAAGGGATCAAGGTTAAGGAAATCATTGTTGACCCAAATAGAGAGGTCGATTGAGGCTTAGATGCATTGGATATAAGAGTTGAACAATTAATGAAGATTATAAAGAGGATGTTCTCGGGACCATTCTATGCAACATCAGATTTTGAAAAAAGATATGTTTAAGCAATGGGTAGCTAAACTAGATATTTGTCCTGAAGTTTCGTCGGCCTAGTGTACTTAAATTCAAGCATCCAAGTCGACTCCCGAGGTTGAGATTTCAAGAATAAACAAATAATTCACAAAATTATTGCATAAAAGTGTGGTATCGAGATCGAGAGAACTGAATGAGGGCAAAAGATTTTACCAATTTCAAATATTCCAAATCGGTGTTATTAGAAAGGAGGTCACGTAATGGGCTTCAATTGGGTATGAGAATTGACATAAAGGCTTGAGAAATGATCTCATAGGAATAGAGTTGTGGGGTTCTAACTGTGGCTCTCAAGGTGATATATGAAACTTCTCTTAGTGCATACTCCATCTACCCCCCTTAAAATAAGATAATTCGTTGCATAAATCTCCGATCTTCAATCTCGATGCTCTTACTCGTTCTTCGCATGTAGATTCCCAACTGCTTCTGATCCTGATAACGTCTTGACACGATTCGCTATAAGACTTAGACGTAGCAAATTTTAGTTTGTATAATGTATAGTTGATAGTAATAATAATCAATGTAGCGCATCCTATAGAGCTCCAACGTGACAGAACGCATGGTTTTTCATAACCCAAGGCTTGAATGTTTATTAAACCTAGGCTCTGATACCAATTGGGACGCCTCGTCTCTCGGGCACGTTAAGACATAGATAATTATAAATAAGAAAAATATTCTAGCCATTCATTTATAGTTACATATAATAAGTACTACATCATTAAGACTTTTGAACTGTTCAAAATACATAGCGATTACAGTTTCACAAAAGATTCAACAAAAATTACAATAAGTCTGTGGAAAACAAAACAAAAAGAAACAAAAGGTGAACTTTAAATTCTTCAACTTGCATTATCGAGGTCGGCTGGCTCCTGCCACTTACCTTATTCTTCAAATCTTCCTTCTCCTTCGGGTGCGACTTCCTCAAAGAGCTCCTCCTTCTCACATGTGGCACGAATGCCATGAGCCAAAACCCAGAAACAAACTCCCTAAACCTTTTAACCAAACTCACAGCACAAAATATTCTATAATACATATCATATAACACATAGTAAAATTTATAGTCAATGATATAGACAAATTTGATAATTACGGCAAGACAAGCATATACAAGAACAAATACATAGGTACGTGATGCAAATGGATACGATGCAAGTGCCCAACCCAACATACAACTAGAATTACAACACGAATTTCACGTTGAGAATTTCCAGAGTAGACTTTACAAGAGTTAATCACAAAAGCCATCATCGCATCTTGTTGCGAATAGTATGTTGGAGGCAAGACTGCCAAAATTATTATTTTTGTAAACGAATATCTGAAAAAATTAACTTGATGGGTAAACGTTGAAACGGGTTCCAGAATCAAAATAAAACCTGTGCACCCGAAATTAATTTAGAAAAATACCTTCTTGCCGGTCGAATCTTCAACTACGATTTGAATTCGAATTGAAGATCTTGTCAGATCTTCTACTATATTCTCTTATGTGATTATTAAATGTAGGGTATGCTACAATCTATCAAAAATGCATACCGGTAGAATCTGGACAGTTTTAGTCTTGAAAGACAAGTTATGAAACTAGTTTAGCCTACCTTTATATTTATAGGGTTATAGTAAGGACCTAGGGCGTAATTATGAGCAAGATTTCTAGTAGAACACAGACACGTATTTTTGATTTTCGCAATTAAGTAAACCTCATAACGGTATTTTCAATTATGAAAAACTAACAGCAGTTACTGCAATTTTCATAAAACACTGAATTACAGTTCACACCACTAAAGAACTATAATTGCACTCTGACCTATAATCTCAATACCATATAGTATTAAGCTCTTATTATTAAATGCTTATCATTTGTCCCTATATTAAAATTCTCGATACCCGCTAATTATATTTAATTACTGACAATTTAATTTATTCTGCATCTTGATATTTCTTAAACCTTTCCGCTTAACTTATTTGACCATTGGGTAATCAAATTCACATGCAAGGTTTAGCCTGGTTAAAACTTATAAGCTTTCTTAAAGTGGTATCACTACAAGAAAAATGGTATTTTGTGACCAAATATAATGACAAATTTTACTTTTTCTCGCTAAAAATGATATTTTAGCTTGAAAATATCAATTTTGTTACTAGTACGTAATCATTTTGTGACAAAATTTAGTTTTTCTCATAAAAAGTTTCTAAATTATTAGCGAGAAAAATATTTCGTCACAATATGTATTTCGTTTGCAACGAAATTTATATTTCCTCGCAAAAAGGTCTTTAATTTTTGGTAACGAATATATTTCGTCACAATATTTGCCTTTTTAAGACGAATTTTATATTTTCATCACCGAATAATTTTTGATTATTTACTACGAAATAATTCGTCACCAATAATTAATTATTTTGTGACAATTTTAATATTTTCCTCACAAAAATATACTTTTTCATTATTGATGATTAATTTTCATCACAAATTAATAATTTGGCAAAAATTCTTAAAAGTGGAGGAAAATTTTTATTTACCCTAATTTGTCTCCAACCTCTTGCCCCCTCTTGCCCTCTTCTTGCGTGCATACATCTTATGAACTCAATCAAATTAATTGATTGTTTATTCCTTAAGTCCCTCAGTGGAGACTTAGTACATTTTTGTTTAGTTAATTAGTTAATCGTTTTGACGTGATTAAAATTAATGAAATTAATTTTTGATAATAATCCAACATATCATATATGGTTGGTGTGTTGTGATTTTGGGATTTTAACTCGTTATTAATTCTAAGATGTCAGAAAACCTTAATTATACTATTTAAATTTAATTAGTGTAATTAGTGAATGAAATTAATTAGTTTATTTTAGATAAGATAATAGCATTTCTTGAATGTGAGGGTTAAATGTCGAAGCTTGTGGACAAGTTAAAAAAAAAAAAGGGACGGGGGGGGCGGGGGTTCAAATGAATCTCAGCTGAAGCTGAGAAGCAGAGAGGGAAAGAGATCAGAACGCGCGAAGCGCGCGATGTGCGCGACCAGCCACCACCGCGCTACTCACCCCACCACTGCGACCACCGGCGCCGCTTTGCCCACCCACCACCGTCGTCGACTTGGTCCCAACCACCTTTAGCCATCACCGGAGTTCTCTTCTTCAATTTCTCTGTTTTCATTTTACCGCCATGGACGACGAAGCTTCGAACGCAACTTCTCCTCATGAAATTGATCAAGTTAGCCACGAAGTTGGACGACGCCGGCTTGGATCCAAGATACATTCAGAAAGAACAAATCATTGAACCAACCCACGCCGAAACCGTGGGTGGCCAAGAAAGCTAGGGTTTCGAAATGTTGGGGATTTTGGCTCCATGAGGTAGGATTTTGACAACTTGGTGATATTTTGTTGTGGTATGTGTTGGACTTTTAGTTAAACCCTTAAACCCTAAAATTTTGAGCGTATTTTGTTAAAATCTTGGTTTAACTCTTGATTTAATAACATGATGTTATAATATTTCGGTATAGTGGTTAAATTGGGATTATTAGTGAGTTAATTGAAGCTTGTAACTTGTAAATTTGTGGGTTTGAGCTAGATTGATAATTTAATGGGAAGATTTGAAAACTTTATATATTTAAATCCTAGTTTTGGTGGTGGTTTAAGACCGAAATTGGAACCGTTGAATGGATTGAATTGAGAACTTAAATTCTGAGATTTGGAAGTTCGAGATGATTCACTAGTCCATGTGGTTACGTTGTGTTGTTTTATGAAAATTCACTAGTCCACCCTGCGCCGTCCTTGCAAGCGTTGGTTAACCCTGCTTTGCCGGAGCTGAGTCCATCGCTCCACCTCAACCCCATCGCGAAGAGTGTTACCAGCAATTTTAATCTCACTTGAATAGAACTTCATAGCTGTGTCCATGATGGAGAAACAAATATAGTTCTTTTAAGGTTAAGCATGATTTCTCCCAAATAACATTTTTTCTTGGCATTGCAATATATATACTATCATGTTGAAAGTTGTGGTTTATGGCATGATGTGAATCTGCATGGATTTTTTGAGTTTACTTTGTTGAAAAAAATAAACAATTGTTTGGAAACAAGTTTGATTTGTCACTGTGTTCGAGTAAAAAATGGTGGTTTCGGGGATGACCCATTTGTGAATTCAGATTGCTATCAGTTCGCTGATGCGAATTCTTAGAGATCCTTCGCTCTCTAGTTACCACCAAAAAGTGGTGGGATCTCTTATGTTCATATTCAAGGTTTGTTTTGTGATCATGAATATTATTATGTTTCCTTAAAACTTACAATTTTGTTTTTCGTTCATATATTTTGAATACTGATTTATACTCATTGATTTGTTTTTGCAAGATTAGTCAATGGGCCTTGGTTGTGTCCCATACTTGCCGAAGGTTAGTACACTAATCTTGCTGTTAATGTAAGGCTCCTATGAATATTGGTTTGTAAAGTCCTTGGTAATTGATTTGAAGGGATCGAATATCATGCGAAACTGATCCATTTCTTTCAAGTATGCCATGGAGTGTGGCTTCTATGATTTTCAATACATTTTTCATTATCTATGAGTCTATGAACCGCAGGGAAATTATGGATATGTGGTTGTCTGGGGAATGGGAATCATGTCTGGAGTCAACTACTGAAAGTCTAAATGCTGTTGCATAACAGTAATTTATGTGCTGTAATTGATTTGCTGTCAGATGAACAAATTACATTTATATATGTAACAGAAATAGAGTTGTGTGTATCAGTCAATGTCGTTGATGTATTGCTTCCCAATGGATTTAAAGGATGCATAATATTGGCAGGTCAACGAGTGTAATATGAATTAAAATTTCCCAACTCTATTTTTAATGCTATATTTTGTCGGGCTAAATTCTGCTTTAGTGATATAGATGGGTTGAATTAGGGCTGAGCATTCTGGGTTCTAACACTTTTTATTTATCTATAGGTCTTGTCCGATCTTTTTCACACTCTTCGTACATGTGAAGATGGTCTGAAGGAATTTATAACGTGGCAACTTGGAACCCTGGTGTCTATTGTGCGTCACGTAAAATCTTACTGTATGGAAATTGCGTCTTCTTTTTTACATTATTGCGTCTTCTTTTTCACTCTTCTTTTTTACATTATTGTGTGATTGTATTTCTTATTGTGTTTGCAGATTTGCTACAAAAGAAAGATAGCGTTGAAGAATTTTGTATCGCGATTTTTTAAATTTTATTTTATTAGATTAAATATCTTTTTTTGTCCATTTATTTGGAATGAATTGTTTGATAATTCTTTTTGAAGTTAGAAGTACAGTTACATTATTATGTAAATAAATTTGAGATTTATACTTAATTATTGTGACGAATTTCAATTAATTTTGTTACTCATTTTATCTATCTATTTGTGATGAAATGGTTTGTCACAATTTATATTATAGTAGCGACGGAATTTATTATGTCACAAAAATTGAATTTTGCGACGATTTTGTGACAAATTTAATCGTCACTAATTGCTGTTAACAATTTAGGTAAAGAAAGTTGTCACGAAATTGTGTCACTAATTGTTTTTTTTGCGAGGAAATGGCATTCGTCACAAATTGTCTTATATTGTGAGGAAATATTTTGTTACAAATTCACTATACGCAAAAATAGTTTTTTATTTTTGGTGACGAAATAGTATTTATGACGAATTTTTTTGTCAGCAATTTATTTTTTGGTGACGAAATGTTTTGTGATGATTACTTTCGTCACCAAAGATAACAATAAATCGTCACAAATGGCATTTGTATGGTGACGAATTAAGGTTTTTCGTCACAAAATGTCAAATTTTTGGTGAGGATTTAAATTTTCGTCACGAGATACTTTTTGCGATGACCCTTTAGAGACAAGTGAAGAAGATGAATTTTCGTCATGAAATCTATTAGCGATGAAATACATAGATTTAGAGACGAAATTATTTCGTCAATAATGACATATTTTGTTGTAGCGTATTGTCAATCTTGATCTTTTGGAACGTGAATTTCGTCAATAATTAATATTCACTATATAAATAATACCGCTGTCCAACTCACCGAGAATATAGACCTATATAAGAATGCACCCTCTAATGAATCAAAATAATAAAATTAATTACCCTAAATGTTATGTTTAATATATACAAAGTGTACTGACACAGATAGTCGGAACAATAGACGACGCTATTATCTATTTTTCGTAACCAAAACAAGCCAACTAAAATTTTGTGTTACAGTCGTACCAATGATATGTCTATTTTCATCTAAACTGTGAATATAAAACTTATAATCTGTAAGAACCTAAAATCTGATGTTCTGCGTGTAAGTTGTACTCTACACATTATATTAAATACTATACAGAATATTGAACATTCATACATAACACTTAAAGAAATGATACACATATATTACTCACAAAAATTCTCATAAAATAAAAAAATAATTTTATTAAAAAATATAATTTTCAGTATGCCAACCCTAGCATAGTAAACGCCTGCTTAGGCTTCATACCACTGCCATTTTACTTAATGGCAATGGGGTGGGGTCCGAGCCACCCTTCGGGCCACCAAAATAATTTTTCTTTCATATAATAAATCGGTTTGTCTCACCTTAAGACTCGTGATGCCTTTGTCGGTATCAACCCAAAGTCTAAGTAACAATCAGGGATTTCAAAAGACATTTCACATTATTCAGAATACCAAGATGAGGGGTTTAGGACCCGCCACTATTGAGCTCTCTCTAAATTACCATTTTAAAACACTATGGCAATGAGATTTAGCTATGCCATAATTGGGGTCTCTCCATAGTTACCACTTTAGTGGGATTAGGTCTGCCAAATCAAGCTCCCTCCGAAATTACTCAATTTGCTCATATCGACACCACTTCCATAATATAACCATAACTCAAGGAGCGATGGAATCAAAAAGACATCAAAACCAAAGTGCTAGCAACGAACTCATGATGCCCAACAATATCCATGATAAACCATTTCAAATACTAGGGACGCACCCATGGTGTACAAGGAGAATATGTCCCAAAATATTTACAAAAATTGCAACTAGGGATGCCTTAGACTTAGAACCCAAAGAGATAATAACCTATCCCAACAACGGTTTACACAGATGGACTCTAATATGCCAAGATGCAATTGACAATGCCCATGATGTGAAATATGGATCTCATTTACTACTATTTATAGCATGGCATCAACTAGTATGGCAAAGTTTATGGTATAACTCAATAATCGTAAAGTACAAGTATGTGAGACATAAGTTCTAATCATCATACATTCACTTAATAATACTAATCAACTAATTTAAATCAATCAAAATACAAACTCGTGTCTCACGACAAAAGATACTCGAACATTCACATAGCAACTTTAAATGCCAAGTTCAAGTATTAAATTGAAATAGTCGATAGGGTTTTGGGGCATCTAGACTTGGAATCAAATTATGATTTTTAAGCACTATTTAGATAAAAATATTTCTTACCACTCTTATATTTAACACTAAGACCAAAACCTAAGGCAAATGAGTGAATAAAACATTCTAAGCGAAAACAGTTCAGTATTTTCCTCAAATTTTACCAAAACTATGCTTCTGTTGGTCTCCATTTTATGGTATCCAATCAAGTCCAAATGATCCCATATTTGGATATGATCTAGTATAACATGTCCCCTACAATTCTCATGAAGAGTTTTAGGAGTGGTTGTTTGAAACAAGTTGAAGAAATAAGCCATTTTGTAAAATAAGTTCTGTCAGCCGCCAAACCCACTGTAGAACCAGTTTTTGATAGAGAGTTTGAGACGGTTTTGGGGGAGTTTCCTGATGTATCTAGGTCTGATTTTTTGTCAGAACGTAGTTCCATTTGCTACATATAATATTCATGTATACCACGTTTGGAGTAGGTCACTAACAGTAGGGGTTTCTGGCCAAACAAAAATATATGACAGACGTGTCCTTTAATGGCTAAACCACAATAGAGAGTTTCAAAGGGGTTTGGACCTATCAAACCACAATATTTTGTTCTCATCTATTGTGTGTAGTTAGATATACATGTTACCTACAACTCTTATTTTTTGCCAAAGCTCGGATCTCGTTGTAAAATAGGGTTTTTAGGTCAGTATTGTTGACTAGTCGAAAAATGACCCACTTTGGTAGAATTGCAATATCTCGAGTTCTACTCTCTCAATTGAGTTGAAACTAACTTTGCATGAACGATAACACAAAATGATAAATCTTGACATAAAGAACATGCTTAGATCTATTTTTTACGTTGAGTTATGGAGTTCCAAAGACCAGGATAGAAACATTCAAGTTCTCAAAAATTTGGTCCTTATATGTTCAAGTATCCTACTTATAATACGTTAAGGTTTTGTCCCATTTCTTTTCTTGCTTGTATTTTAGACATGCATATCAAGATTTCATATCACTTTTAAGTCTTCAAACTCAAAAATAATAGCAATAATCACATCTCATATCATTCAAGAACATAACAGCACCTATTTATCAACTACAATGCCTTTTCAGTTTGTTTTCTATTCTTAATTTTTTAGGTGTTTAGAGAGATAGTGTTTAGAGAGATGAGTTGAGGGATATTTTTGGTGACATTAGACATAAGGTTTATAGGTTTTACTTACTTGTCTAGAGGCTCAAAGGGTGGTAAAATAGAAGGATTTAACTTGAGGAAAACACTCATTGATTCCTCATTAGATCCTTCTTCTTCCTCTCCTTCTCCTTCTTTCCCCTTCTTTTTCTCCCAAGTCTTTTAAAATATATCAAGAACACTCAAATTTGGTTTCTCTCCTCTCTTGGCCAAACATAATGAAGGGGAACGGAGGGTGTTTAGCTTGGTTTATGTAGGAAAAGCTTAAGGGAACAAAATGATGCATTTTTAGTCCTTTTCTCTTCCATATCACATGGGATGACTTAACATGGTGCTATATTTGAGGGAAATATATCAGATTTGGGGTAGGGAATATAGCTAGGGGTAAGTTTGGGAGACAAAAATCTGTGCCCACATCAATCATGGGGTTTTACCAAGGTTTGCGTGCCTTTTTGTGCAAAAAAATATTTTAAAAATTAATTTAATATATTTTTTTAGTATTTTTTTCTACTAAAAATTATTATTTTACTATGTTCATGATAAATTTAGTATTTTCATGAATTATCATAATTTTCATAGTAATTGATTAAATAGATGTAGTCTTGTAAGTCAAATTAAACTTGTTTGACAAAATATAACTTTTTGACTTATTTTAGTGTGTATGAATTTCAATAATAATTTGTTTACTTTTTTTAGCCTATAATAACATATTATTATGTATATTACTTGTTCAACAAGTGTTGGATCATCATAATACTTGATTTGATACCTTTATCCTCTTTTTAAGCTTGAAAGAAAATAAAAAGCTACTTTTTGGCACAACTTCCAAGGTGGCCGGCCACTAAGGAGTATTTTGGTTATTTTTTTATATTATTTTGTCTTTTGCTACTTAATTTAGGGTATCTATGTGTCAAAATTTAAATTCTTAAGACTTTTACTTTACTAGAAGCAAAACGCTTATTTTACCGTAATTATAAGAATTTTTGATTTTTAATTTATTATTTCATGATAATTACTTGATTTAGAATGTTGGGAGATTCTCCAGGTGTTATGATTTTGTCACTTGAGTTTTGGACCTTTTTAGGGTTTTTTGGTCAAACTTAAAGTTTTCGAGTCAAATTAGGATTTCAAACCTCTTCCATGTTCTATGGCCTCATGGGCTATCCGTCACTAATACTTAAGGTTTGGGATGGGTCTTTACATGGGTCATTATCAACCAGGTTGTTACAATTAAGATCCGAACTGGGTCGTTATAAATGAAATGCTGGCACGTTTTGGTACATGCTAGGCCTTCTGACGTTGACGGTCACCACAAAAGTGAAGCTTTCAAGAAGTTCTTATGGCGGTCGCCACAATGGAGTTGACGACGCCATGGTTCAATGTTGGCGGTCGCCATCTTTGGCTAGGGTTTTTAAGAGGTTCTTATTTCGGTCACCACAATGGAGTTAGCGGTCCCATGGTTCAAAGTTGGCGGCTCAAAATTTGTACAACATAGGTTCACTAGTTTAAAGGTTTTGATTACTTGGTTCGAATCAGTGAGATTGGATCACTTCCCGAGAATTGTTCAGAAGCACTATTCTACTTGTTTTCATCATCGGATACACTCGGACCATCCTAAGTTTAGGCGGGGTCAAATTGGGGTGTTTACAGTTGCCTCTCCTTTATATAACTTGCATAGCAACGCCTGATATGAGTTATATCAAAGATCTAAAAATAACATCCATTTGACCGAGTAGTCAATCTTAGGCCACAAATACACAAGTATATATATGATGCTGGTCGTATTCAAATTTTCATCAAGCTTTCTACGTACCCTTTTGCTAGGGATCAGATAAAAACGTAATTTCTGGGGCAAATGCACAGATGTAAGATACTAAGCATGATGTAAATACTAACATGATAAAATATGAATATGATCAAATAATATCCAAAAGATCGAGTCAAAATCTAAAGGGGGCACAATCAGTCAAACATGTCAAAGATCGAGTCAAGATCCAAGCACTCAGCTGAAAATAAAATAATTAAAAAGATCGAGTTAAGATATTAAAAATCATCTTAACCAAGAAAACGACAACGAATTAACTAGGTTCAGTCAAAACTCAAAAATTCGAAACGATAATGGGGTAAGGATAATTAAAAGTCGAGACAAGACTTAAAATTATTCTCAACGGAGAGCAAATCACAAATCAATAGGTCGAGTAAAGATCAAAATATTTGGGACGAGTATGGGACAAAATTAATTAAAAGTCGAGTCAAGATTTTAAAATTAAATTTATTTGAAGAAAATCACAAATTAATAGGTCGAGTCAAGATCTAAAAATTCAGGATGAAAACAAGATAAAAATAATTAAAAAGTCGAGTCATGACTTTAAAATTAAATTTATTGGGAGAAAATAACAAATTAATAGATCGAGTCAAGAAGTAAAAAATCGGGACAAAACGAGATAAAAATAATTAAAAATCGAGTCATAACTTTAAAATTAAATTTATGGAGAGAAAATCACAAATTAATAGGTCAGGTCAAGATCTAAAAATTTGGAACGAAAGTGGGATAAAAATAATTAAAAAGTTGAGTCAAGACTTTAAAATTAAATTTATCAGGAAAAAACCACAAATTAATAGGATTGCTCAAAACCTAAAAATTTAGGATGAAAATAGGATAAAAATAATTAAAAAGTCAAGTCAAGGTTTTAAAATTAAATTTATCTGGAGAAAGCCACAAATTAATAGGTCGAGTCAAGACTGAAAAATTCGGAATGAAAATGGAATAAATATAATCAAAATGGCCAGTCAAGACTTTAAAATTAAATTTATCGAAAGAAAACTAGAAATTAATAAGTTGAGTCAACACTTAAAAATTCGGGACGAAACACGGGATAAAAATAATTAAAAGCCGAGTCAAGGCTTTAAAATTAAATTTATTGAGAGAAAATCGTAAATTAGTAGGTCGAGTCAAGACCTAAAAATTCGGAATGAAAACTGAATAAAAATAATTAATAGCCAAGTCAAGACTTAAAACTAAATTTATCGTGAAAAACACCGCAAAACAAATTTAAAATTATTTGTGAAGAAAACACCACATAAAAGAAGGTTTAAAATTATTTAAGGAAAACAACACAAGAAACAAAAATAAAAAACCAAAACAAGGTTTTTTAAAAACAAATTATTTTCACAAAATAAAAAAAACAAGACAAGGTTTTAAAAATTATTTTCAAAAAACACAAAATCAGAAAACAAGACAAGATTTTAAAAAATTCCTTTCAAACAACACACAAAATAAGAAAACAAGACAATGTTTTAAAAATTATTTTCAAAAACTAAAGACCCAAACAAACCCCAAACAGCCCCCAAAACCCCAAAACATAATCATGGCAAACTGACATGTACCTGCCAACTTCAAAGTTCGTGGTCGCTGGGTGCAGAGCTCGAGACAAGTGACGTGACATTTGACAAGCTGGCGGTTGCGCACTTGAAACCCCACATAGTTGGCAGACGCCACGCGGTGTTTGAAAAACCTCACGGTCGTCGCCTTAAAAGGTAGCAACCGCCACAATCAGACGCGCATATGGCTTTCCAAGCGCGCGGGTAAGGCCTCATTCTAACATCTCCACCCTCTCTCTAGCTCCCTCACTCTATCTCAAACCCTCTCGGCTTCCCTCTTGCTTCCTTGCGACTTTTGAGCCTTTTCATCACGGCGGGATACGGATGTGGCGAGGATATCTTTAGGGCTCAACGTGGCTCATTTGCGGGCGAGAGCTCCTCTGTGGGTGCTTTTGGGAGTTCGGACCCTAGCATGCCTGCTAGCGGGGTTACCACTACTCAGCCCTCTGTCGCGTTGGGGGCGATGGACGCTCTAGCACTCGAGGAGGAGAAGGCTTCTCATCGGGCTGTCGAGGACGAGGCGTGAGCAGCTGCTAAGGCACCGGCCACTAGATACGTTGTTGTTGAGACACATGCAGCGGTAGAGTAGGTAGCTACTAAGGCGGAGGTTGAGGGCTTCCTTGATCCATATGCCGGTGAGGGCATTCCTGCCCCTTTAGACCTGATGGCCTTTGCTCTCGCACCCCACCATCTGGATCCAGGTGGGATGAGACGGTACGACCCTCTAGTTGACGCTGTTGTTGCTGACATCATTTTTCAAGAGCCGGCTCAGCATATCTCACGTCAGCGTCCTACTATAAGTCCTCTTTTTCTTTCTTCTCGATGTTGAAGCCTGCTTTACCTTTATTGCCTTGAACATAGATGCATATTTAGAATCTCCCGTGAGTTGATATTTAGCGATGTGATGTCTATGATAATTGCCTCAGTTAATCATGCAATATTGAGATCTATGAAGGAATTGGACATACTTAACAAAATTAAAAGGATAAACCCTAATGTCGAACCAAAAACTAGCTAGGTACCTGTACAAATGAGATTCGGGACAAAACGTAGGGACACTGGGATTAGGATTTTAATGCTAAAAGAGGGAGGTGGTTTTTTTCATTTATATTTTTTTAGAAAATCACAAAAAATCTAAGGGGGCGATTTTTCATTTTTTTAGAAAACCACAAAAAATCTAAGGCGATGGTTTTTCATTTATATTTTCTAGAAAATCACAAAATCTAAGGGGGTTTAGAAAAAAGACTTGCCTGGCGCACCGAGACTTAGGATGCTTAGTCTTCTATGGCTTGAAAGAACCAAAGAATCATCACACACACACGAACCTAAGAATGAAAGATTTTCCTGGTGCACTGGCTTAGGATGCCTAGTCTTCTAGGTCTTAATAGAATCAAAAGATCATCACACACACACATGAACTGGGGGATGAATGATTTGCCTGGCTCACTAGGGCTTAGGGTGCCTAGTCTTCTAGGGCTTGAAAGAACCAAATGATCGTCACACACACACGAACCTAGGGTTGAAAGATTTGTCTAGCTCACTAGAGCTTAGGGTGCCTAGTTTTTTAGAGCTTAAAAGAACCAAAGGGTCGTCACACACACACAAACCTATGGTTGAAAGATTTATTTAGCTCACCAAGGCTTAGGGTGCCTAGTCTTCTAGGGTTAAAAAGAACCAAAGGATCGTCACACATGCACGAACCTAGGGTTGAAAGATTTACATGGCTCACCAGGGCTTAGGGTGCCTAGTTTTTAAGGTCTTGAAAGAACCAAAGGATTGTCATACACACACGAACCTAGAATTAAAAGATTTGCCTGACTCACCAAAGCTTAGGGTGCCTAATCTTCTGCGGCTTAAAAGAATCGAAGGATCGTCACACATACACGAACCTAGGGTTTTTCTTATTGCTTTCCTTTTTCTTTCGTATTTTTTGTATTCCACTTGATTTGAATGCTCTTATTATATATTCTGATCATTTTTTACTTTTCAGGTTGGCCTATATGTCTGCGATTTCGGTGGCTTTGCTTCTGGTGAGGTGCTGGAGTGGTAAGGTGCTCTCCCTACTCCCAATCGAGCCCTCGTTGATGCCTCCGGCTTTGCTCGGTTCATACCCTTGCTGGATAGGACCAGCAATGACCGGGTATAGTTGCCAACCTTGGCTGAGAGGTGGTGAGACACCACCAACACCTTTCATTTCTCTACCTTTGAGGCCACCCTGACTCCATTGGACTTTGCGTTGATTACCAGCATACGTGTCAGAGGCATTCCTGTTCCATTTAATCTTGATATTGCCCGCTCAGCTGATGCTCTGATGCATCTTTTGAGTGCCATACCTACTCAGATGGATAGAGACCGTGTCAGTATACATGGTTTCATGGTCACTTCTGTCATTTCCACTGCACTGAGCCTCGTCATTACAAGTGGGCTGCTCGTGCCTTTCTGCTGTATATGTTCGGTGCCTCCTTGTTTTCGAACAAGGTGAATATTGTGCATCTTCAATACCTTAGTGCCCTCTTCTGCCTTGACCGAGTGCCCACATATGACTGGGGAGGAGCTACTCTTGCCATGCTCTATGGAAGATCTGGGAGGTACGTTTCAATTTCTGTACACTGTTCATTCATTTCTTCTGTTATCATCTCTTTACAACTTTGGACCTATGAGTTTCTCGGACTTCATGACCCAACGAACTCCTCTGTTGATCCTCTGCTTATCCCTTGCGCTGCTCGGTGGGCCCACAACTTGAAAGAACAAAAGAGCGGAGGGAAGTGTTGGAGGCAAATTTCTAAAACCATTGATTTGTAAACGATTTTTCAAAAAAATAAAAGTAGACGGGCAATCGCTGAAACAGGTTTCAAATATAAACTTTTTGACGTCGAACGATCAAAATAAAAACCCGTCCCACCATAGTTAATTCAAATGAATACCTTTTTGTCGATTCTTCAACTACGAACTTTATCTCTGAGTTGAAGCTCTGGTCAAACCGTTTACTGTATTCTTGATGCCATTTTCGAACATAGTATGGGCTATGGTCCTTTAAGAACTAATACCGGCAGAACTTAGACAACCTTAGTCTTGGAAGATAACTTTTGAATTTGGTTTAACCTATCCCAATATTTATAGGGTAACAGCAGGGACCTGTGGAGTAATTATGACATAGACTTCTAGTGTGACCCAAATACCCATCCAGCGATTTCTGTAAATATGCAAATCTCTCAACAGTTTCTATACTTATAATTTAATTTAATCGGCATCTTTAAAATTTCTTAAGCCCTTCTGCTTAACTTATTTGACTGCCGAATAATAAAATCTACCGACAAGGTTTGGCCCAGTCAAATCTTATAAGTTTCCTTAAAAGGGTATCGTCAATTCTGAACAATCGAGACGTACATTCCGTCAATAATTAATATTCATCATATAATTAATATCGCTATCTAACTTACTGGGACTATTGACCTATAAAAGATCGTACCCTCTAATGAATCAAAATAACGAATATTAAATATACGTAAATATTAATTATTTTGGGATTAAAAGTATAACCACTCATAATAACTATGGGGTGTAAATTAATTTATAGTTAGTATAAAATTAATTACTCCAATATGGTCATGTTCAATACACACAAAGTGTACTAGCACAGCGAGTCAGAACAATAGATGACGCTATTATCTGTTCCCCACAACTAAGACAGACTTACTAAAACTCTGTACTACAGTCATACCGATAGTTTATCCAATTCTATCTAAATTATGAGCAAAAATTTATATTCTGCAAGAACCTATAATTTAGTCTTCCATATGCAAGCCGTATTCTATACACCATATTAAATAATGTACAGAATAAAAGATAACTATGCTTAACATTTAATGAAATATATTCCATACATTACTCATTAAAATTCTCATAAAATAGAAAAATAATTTTATTAAAATAAAATTAAATACTAAAACCAAATAAAATCCGTAGTTTTTAGTATACAACCCTAACATGAGCGACTTGGAGCAATTCCAGGAATCCCTAGACCACCTGAGTCCCGATAAGGTACCATTTCTTATTTTATTCTCGACTTCTTGCTGTAGACACCTCAATTTGATCATATCCAATCTTAGGTGAATTCAATGATAAAAATAGCTGGAATAGTGCCTCAGTACGATCCTCGAAAAATAATCCAAACTTAGTATTTGAACCCAATCATCAAAACCTTCAAACTAGTGAAATCATCATTGAATCGTTGCATTGAACCATGGGATCGACAACTCCATTGTGGCGACCGCCAATAAAACCTCTTGAAAGATTCACCTTTTTCTGGCGACTGCATGTCCATACCTGGTGACCGCCAACTCCAACCTGGCGACCGCCAACTTGCATAGTGGCGACCGCTATAAGAAGCTTCTAGAACCTTTTTAAAAGTGACGACCGCCAACTTTGGACCTAGCGACCGCCAACTCCAAAAACCCTGGCGTGTCCCAGAACGTGTCAGCATCTTATTAGTTGAAGAATTCTATAAATACCATCCTCTCTGGTACGTTTTGAAGATAGAAAATTAGAGAGAAGTTTAGAGAGAGATGCTCTGCCGATTCGCCGAGTAATTTCGAGCCCCAACGCTGAAGCTCTACCGAAGTACCAAGAGCCGAACCACTGACGCCTTGACTTGGATATTGAGGATTGGATTGTTGGCGCCATTCCCCGACTCGAGGATTTCTTAGCAATCCAAGTATTTTGTTTGTATCCACGATCTTTCTAAACTTCATTTCTCTCTCCCTTGGGGTGTTCGGGCTAACTTTCATTTCAAATTCTTTTGTTTCATTTATAGTCGATTTCGTTTGATATTCGTAATGTAGTTTGTTACTTAATGTAGTTAGGCTATTTCTTCTAAAGTTTTTTAGTTGTTATCTTATTTTGATTTCGTCTTTAGCACATTGTCATCTTCATTGAATCATTACTTAGTGCTACTATATTTTTGACAATTACAACTTATTAATGTTGTTAATTATTATAATAATGCACTTACATTTATGTTAATGTAGTTGTTAATACTACATTCAAATTTTAGTTAAATAGTTGTATTTAGCTTCTTTTACTTTTCTAGTATTAGTTTAATTTTGTTTACTAGTATATTTTATTTATTTCTCTTTCCTCTTTTTGTAATGTAAACTTTTCAATGTACCATTTGTTAAGGTTGATATACCGAAAATTATATTTTTAGTATTTAATTTTAGTTTAATAAAATTAATTTTTTATTTTATAAGAATTTTTATAAACAATGTATGTATATCATTTCTTAACATTATGCATGAATATTCGATATTCTGTATAGTATTTAATCTAGTGTGTAGAGTACGATTTATACACAAAAGATCAGATTTTAGGTTCGTACAGAATATAAATTTTATGTTCACAATTTAGATGAAAATAAATATACCATCAGTACGACTGTGGCACAGAGTTTTAGTAGGCATGTCTTGGTTACGGGAAATAGATAATAGCGTCATCTATTATTTTGACTTTTTGTATTAGTACACGTTGTGTGTATTGAATGGGACATTTGGGGTAATTAATTTTATACTAACTATATAAATTAATTCACATCCCAATGTTATCATGAATAGTGCTTATCTTCTTAATCTTAAAATAATTATTGATTTACGTAAATTTAATATTCGTTGTTTTGATTCATTAGCGGGTGCGATCTTATATGGGTCTATATTTCTGGTGAGTTGGATATCGGTATTATATATATGATAAATAATAATTATTGATAAAATTCAAGTCCCAAAATTGGGATTGACGGTACCCCCTTAAAAATGCTTATAAGTTTTAACCGGGTCAAACTCTACAGGAGAATTTAATTATCCGGCGATCAAATAAGTTAAGTGAAAGGACTTAAGGAATATCAAGATACCGATTAAATTGAATTGTCAGTAATTAAATTTAATTAGCAAGTATCAAAAATCTTAACGTGGGGAGAAATGGTAAGCATTTAATAACATGAGCTCATTGTAAGAAAGTTTTGAGATTATAGGTTAGAGTGCTGTTATAATTCTTTTGTAGTGTGAACTGTAATTCAGTGTTTTATAAAAATTGCAGAAATCGCTGCGTCTTTCCATAATTGCAGAAATCGCTGGTAGGTATCTGTGTTCCACTGGAAGTTTTACTCATAATTACTCCCCAAGTCGCTGTTGTAGCCATATATATATGCGGGTAGGCTGAACCAGTTTGAGATTGATAGATCATAACTTATATATCATATATATCATATTTTTTGTCTTTCAAGAGGAAAGATATCGGGGTTTTGCCAGTATGAGTTCTCGATAGTCCGTAGCCCACACTACGTTCGAGGATCACGTAAAGGAATACAGTAGAAGATCTGACAGGAGTTTCAATTCGGAATCAAGTCGTAGTTGAAGATTATATCGAAAAAATGTATTTTTCTAAATTAACTTTGGTTGCACGGGTTTATTTTTGATCGTTCGACGTCAAAATTTTTATCTGGAGCCAGTTTCGGTGTTTGCCCGTCCAGTTAATTTTTTACTGAAAATCGTTTACAAAAACAATAATCTTGACAGTTTTGCCTCTAACAAATTGGTATAAGAGCCATTTTATTTTTTGTTTATAGTTATCGGGGTTAGGTAGTTTTAGAACTGTTGGTAACTTTGTTTTGTAGGCGTTCTAAATCTCAATTTTATGATCATTCTTTATTTTTATGTTTCATTGAATGCATAGATGATTATTATTATTATTTTTGATCACGGGAGTTGAGCATGATAGATTAATTGATTGTAAACTTTACAGAGGTATAGGATTAATGTAAAAATTGTTTTTTGATTTTTAATTTTTTCTATTTCATGTTATCAAAATAAAATTAAAAAAATTAAAGAAGAAACAAGAAGAACACTGTTTGGAACCGCAGCAGTTATTTCCAAACCAAAGGCGCTGGCGCACTCGCAATGGATGCTTGGGATTTAAAAGGATCACGGTGATTCGTTTTGATAATAAAAAGCACCAATCAAGCAGCGCCGAATTTCCAATAGAAGCAGCGACTGTTTCCCAAACAAGAAGCGCCAAACATGGCGCAGAAGTTTTTTACCCAAGAACAGTCCAAGCGGTGCCAAACACCCAATCATAGCCGGCAGTCCCCAAATGCTCCAGGCTGTTTCAGTTTGAAGCAGCGATTTTTCCAAACAGGCGCCAAAAAATCTGGCGCAATCCAGCAGTGCCCAAAGCAAACGACCCAATCCAAAAACTGTTTCAGTGCAGTTTTTCCAAGCGGCGCAGCACCAAATAAGCAATCGGTGCTGGTTTCCAACACAACGAAGCAGTGTTTTCCAATTAGAACTCTGGGCGCAACACCAAACACTGTTTCGGTGAAACACAGCAGTGCAATTCCAGGTGGAAAAGCAGCGGTTTCCAAGGCAATCCCGGGCTGTTTGGTTGGGACAATGTTTTGTTTTTTTTTTTCTTCAAAGGCAAGCAAACCGCAACAGCAGAATTTTAAAGCAAAGTAGCGGATTCGGCATTCACAAGCTGTTTGGTTGACTGAGTTTTTTATCCAAACAAGAAAGCTAATTCAGAACAGTAGACTGAAACTCTTTAGAATTTTAGATGGATTACAAAATCAAAATATTTAATTTATATCTTGCATTTAATTTTTATAAACTACGTAGATGAGATATATATTGGTTTTATTTATCTTGTTAATTTAATTAATTCAAATATTTAGTTTTAATCAAAATATTTTGTAATAAAAAATAAAATTAAGTTTTTTTTAATTAATAATTTTAATTAAATAAAAAAACTTTAGATATTTTATTTTTTACAAAATATCATGTTTAAGATGATTTTTTTAAAAATTAGATATCTTAGAAAAACGTGAGAATTAATTCTGAATTTTGAATTAATTAAATAAAAAATATTTAATCAAAATAAATTATTATTTTTAAAAAAATGTGAAACGAAAAATAAAACAAATAAATACCTCACTACAACAAAATACACAATTGGCGATTAAATTTGCCAACGCATGGCATTTTTAGTTGGTAAATGTATATTTTTGGCTATGATACAACAAACTACGTTGGCAAAAGTTCGAAAAAATATTTGTTTTAACGACACAGAACTCATTCGTTGATAAATGGTATTGAAAAGTATTTGGCGCTAAATTTTTTTTCCGCCATCAGGGTGTAAATTTTTTACTTGCGCACTATTTATTTTTGCCAACATGTGGATCATCGGTAAATAAAGACTCTTTACCGACAAACTCTGTACGTTGGTAAAAGTCAGCATATTTTTTAGCCACAATAAATTTATTTACTTTTCCCAACATATTATGCATTGGTAAACAAAAATTCACTATCGACAAATTTTGTGCATAGGTAAAAATCAACTTATTTTTTTAATCAATATAATTTTAATAAGTCTATTAATAAAACTACACAGTTTTAGTATACACCTATGTAAAATTTCTAATCCTATATAAAACTAACTAATTCTTTTAACACTTATTAAAATCCTAACCTAAGTAAAGTTCCTACCCAAATACTTATGAAAATTCCTAATTAACCTAAGTAACTGCAAATAGTATCGAAAAATAATTGGCGCCAATTTTTTTTCTATCATCAAAATATAAATTTTTTATCTACGCATTATTTGTTTTTGTTAGCATGTTAAGTGTTGGTAAATAAAAAATTTATTACCAACAAAATCTATGCGTGGATAAAAGTTAGATATTTTTTTAGCATGTGTAAATGTCATAAGTTTATTTATTTTTGTCAATTTATTGTGCATTGACAAATAAAAATTTATTATCAATAAATTATGTGCTAGGATAAAAATAAACATATTTTTTAACTAACATAAATACCATAAATTTGTACATAAAAACACTTTTAGTATAGATTAGTAAAACGCTAACCGCGGTATAGCTTTTTTTCTTCCAAGGTAAAAATATTTTCACACCAGTGCCTAAGTTTCTCCCCATCCGGCGGCTACCGTGGGGGG
>JAOTRH010010008.1:0-23269 GCA_034768845.1 Heliamphora exappendiculata
GGAAGGGGAGTCTCCTCCACTTAAGGTTCATATAAGCCTTTGTGATATGTACTCAAGAGCTGGGGCTGAGAAAAAGGGTCTTCAGGCCCTTGGGGTTGTGGAGGCTAAGAAGGAGCAGTTGGGGCCTGAGGAGTTTGAGAGGGTTATAAATGGTCTTATAGCCGGTGGTTTCGTGCAGGATGCTCGAAGGATACATGGGTTGATGGAGGCCCATGGTTTTGCAGCTTCAGAGCCGCTTAAGGTTGCCTTAATGGCATCCCGGGCCTTAGGTCATAAGAGACCAACAATGAGGTAGTCCTTGGTCCATTGAGGAATGCACTTAAAACCATTGGCAAGGTTCTTTTGCCCGTGAAAATGTAATGCATATCTTCCATTTTGGGAAGCATCGTGCGTTGGCTGCCTGTGTGAACTAAGAGTGACAAGTTTGCTTTTAACCTACCAAAAAAATAAGGTTGACACTTTCTATATAGAGTTTTGTCTTAATACTCCGGTTATTGGTAGTTAGGCCTATAACGTGTCATGTAGCCCGCCAGCAACCATTTAAACTAAGGCACGCTTAACATAGCACCTAGTAGCTCAATTTATAGAGCAATTGCTAGGAGACTAGGAGGAATGTACCCGATATGAGACTGATAAAAACATAGATGAAAAAGCTATTGCTCGTATTCTTATAAGAAAAGAACAACATAAGTAGTTTAAATCAGGCTGTATTGCCCTTCTATATAATTAGGCCTGTGACGTGTAACATAGCTAGTCAACAACCATTTAAATTAATGCACACCTAACCTAGCACCTAGTAGTTCAATTTATAGAGCAATTGTTAGGAGATTAAGAGGGATGTTGCTGATGTGGGACTGATAAAAGCAAAGATGAAAAATGCTATAGCTCATACTCTTATAAGAAAGAAATAACATAAGTAAAGCTTAGAAATCGACATGGGACAAGTTTTTTTCCGTCTCTATTAATTTATCTTAACTAAGTTTTACGATAAAATATATTGTGATTAATTAAAATTTAAAATATATGTATTTGAGTCAAAGTCAATCTTATTTTAACTCTAAGAACCAATCTTTTATAAATAAAATAAATAATTATTCTTTTAAATGCCATAATATTAATTAAAGTGAGAGTAATGATTATTAAGAAAGTTGAAACAAGTGAATCATTAAGTTTAATGAGTTTGCGAATTATTTTAAAAAATTCCCGAGTTTTTCATTTGATACTTGTTACGTATCGATCGATACTCTCGATGTCGTTACACCTCAATCGTTATCGTTACGTATTCCGATATCGCTATTTAATACTATGTTTCATGCCGAGTTAACACGTCTGACATATACGGTGATTCGAATAAAAAAAGCCTTAGTATATCAATAGCTTCTGGCACCATTTGTGCACTAAATGTTTGGTGCTTCATGGAGGCCAAAATTGGCTGTGTTGGGAAGATTTTAGAAAGCATCACCGGCTTCAATTTATGGGCATATATTATGTATAGCAGCTCGCTCATTTTTGTATCCATGGGAGAACTTACTTCTATATACTCATGATGTAAAACTAAGAAAAACAATGATCTCAACATTTTATGTATTCATCTTTATTTATATAAAAATTCAGACCTTGAGAGCTATAATTATATCGTGTATATTTTTTTGGGAACTTTTCGTAATATGTTCCTAAATGTACATGTCTTGTGATAGATTAAAAAAAATATTAAAATGCGGGTTTCAATCAAATGATATAAGTATTTATGTAGAAATTTTGTGTAATTTCAAGGATGAACTTATAGTTAATCAGGAGGCTGTTTATTCTGCGACTATCAGTTCTGTTAATTTCTTGTGGTCTATGAACTGAAAGTTTGAAAAGATAGGATAATTCATGGCTGTGGTACTTGCATACATTCGTTGACAATAAGAACATGTGCTATGATGTGGTTAGGTTATAGTGTTGTATCCAGTTAATAGTATAAAATTGTTGAAATTAAATGACAAATGAAGCACCATACATAAATTTTATTTGGAAAACAAATTCAGATGAGCATTTATGAAGTATTTCAAATAACTTTTTACGTATACCTTGTCATTTAGTGTCATCATTTGTAGGAGTTGTAGCATAAACAATGATGTAAATGAGTTGGATCCATATGTTACCTTGGACTCTTAACTATTACATAGAAGCTCTTGAATAACTTCTGGTTGCCCGTTGCCACAACTATTTTATGGGAGGATGTATATAGTTTTCAGTTCAATTTTTTTTTTTTGATTAGCAAAAGAGAAATTATATTAAAAGGAAAAATAGCAACTAAAAGGGAAAAGTTTTCCTTACAAAAAGGCATCAAACTTCCTCAAGAGGAACCAACAAAGGACTTTCCAAGGTTGACATGGGGCCAACCAAACAAGAAAAATGTAAGGAATCAAATAAGAGCAAATACAAATAGATCTACATAATCTAAAAGCAACTTAACAGCAAGCAACCCAGGGCAGCAAAGCAAAGAATCAAAGCACAACAATAGTAGCAAAACAGCCTTAGCAGCACAACAATGTTGGCTCGGTTGAGCCAAAGATTGTTGGCTCAGTTGCTTGGTTTTTCCCTTTTACGCTTTGCCCTGTCTCCTATATTTCTGATAGTTAGAAGGCCTATTTTTGTCAATAATTTCTTTTTCTTTTTCTTGCCACCTATGACAAATATTTGGATATGCTCACCGTGTTCTGAGTCAGCATGAATATTGCATTAAGGAAGATCACAGGAAGTCAAACCTCACCATCTTTGTTGATAGTCTTCCAAGTGACGTGTATAATGGTTGGTTACATGGAATTTTCAGCAAATGTGGAATAGTGGTGGACGCCTTTGTTCCAAACAAGTACAAATTGAAAACTCAAACCAGATTTGGTTTTGTTAGATTTAGAGCTTTATCTTCAGCTATGAAAGCTATTAAGCTCTATAATGGAGCGTGGCTGGGCAACTACAAGCTAAGGATAGACATGGCCAAATACGGACCCAATGTTAGGCAGGCTTTGCCAAGTCAAGCTAAAGGTCGTCTAGCAGTGGCCAAGCAAAAGCAATATGTGATACAATAGGAGGCTAGAAGAGACACTCGAACATATGCAAGGGTGGTGAACGAAGGAGTACACAAGTCTCAGATCAAAGAAGTTAGGGGCCTTGTCAAGGTTGCCGGAGGAGTTTTGGATAAAGGATGGCTCAAAAACTGTAAAGTGGGCATCCTGAAGGATTGGAGGTTGGCGCAATCCATAGAAGATGCCACGAGGAGCGAGAATGTTTTTGACATCACTATTATTCCTATGGGGGGCAGAAAAGTCGTAGTTCAGTTCCTCTCAGAAAATGATAAGCACGCTTTCTGTGAGGTACTAAGGACGGGATGGACACATGGTTTGAAGTCCTTTATGACTGGAACTATCAAGAAACTAATCAGTGTAGAAAGGTTTGGATAAGCATAGAAGGGGTCCCATTAAACGCCTGGACTACATTCAGAGCAATCGGTAAGGAATTTGGTAAAGTCCTGTTCGTGGAAGCCAGCACAGCTCGTTGGCAAGACTTGGAGAAAGGGAAGGTGCTAATAAATACAGAGGAAAAAACTCAAATTGACAGCTGGTGCAACCTTTTGGTTGATAAATTTTCTTATGAGGTTCAAGTGGCTGAAATTACTTTCTTGGGATGGCCATTGATGAATAACAAATCAAAAGCTGCTATCCCATCTACGATTAGCCTCTCCTTTGCTTCGATGGAAAAAAAGTGTAGTTCACAAAGAAGAACTCAAGACCTTCAGGGTTTATCGGCCATGGTCGCTGAGCTTTAAGCTTCCTATTTAAAGGTTGAAGATGAAGATGTGGAGGTGAACACGATAATCGAGGAAACATAGGTAGAAGAGGAAGGACAGCAGTTGTGGGAAAAACCAATCATCGTAAAGGACAGCTCATGTGGCAACAAAAAACAAACCTCAGATCAATTACAAAATTGCAGTGTTCGGTCCCTTGCTGGTGCCCAGACCAGAGCAGGTGCAGCAAGCAAAGGCCTCAGCTCCTTGGGCATTGAGCACCCTATCAAGTCAGCCTTTTCATTTGAATCTCTTCATCTTAAAACTAAAGACGAGCAGTTGGGGGCCCAGCAAAACACTAGTTTACGCCCTCTCTTTCTAAAAGGCCTTAAAGATATTCAGGAAGATTGGGCAGCTGCTGTCAAGGGGTTGGGTTAGCCAAATCATTATTCCCTTAACCTCCCAACTTCTCAAGTAGGCCCAAACACCACCCAACATATTAGGCCTTCAGAGCAGGATGACAAACAAACAACCAGAAAAGAAGAGTCAATACTGAAGCAACCTATACCACAAAGCAAGAAGAAGAAGAAGAAGTGCAAGACCCTCTCAGACATAGGGATTCCTCCAGTGGGTAGATTAGGCAGGATGAAAGTGAAAAAGCCGCAAAAAGGGAACAAGTCTAAGACCCCTAAAGGTATTTCGCAAACTTCTATCTCCACAGATGACATTCAAAATAGGAATTACCTTATTCTCAAAGAGGCTGCCAAAATAGTTGAGGTGGGGAAACAACTGGGGCTGAACTTTAAGGGCAGGGAGGAGGAAGTAATTGATTTACTCTCTGACATGGGTCTAAAAGAATGGGAGCATACCAACCACATGGTATACAACAAGAAGCACTCAACCACAGTAGCCTTGGGAGTAATTTCTTATTCAATGACCATCAAAATTTTATTTTGGAATGTTAGAGGTTTGGGTAGTACAATAAAGAGAAACATGGTGAGAAAAGTTTATAGTTCAAACTCAATAAATATTAGGATGCTTTAGGAGACTAAGGCCAAAACATGGAACTTAAAAGATACAAAGTCTGTATGTGGTGGTAGTGATGAGGTGGAGTGGATTGAGGTGCCGGCAGTTGGTGCTTTTGGGGGTTTAGTGACCATTTGGGAAAAAAGCTTCTTCTCATTTCTGAGTTCTACTACCCACAAAAATTTTATCTTGGTTAAAGGAAAATTGAAAGGAGATGTGAACTGTGTTCTAGTCACTATCTATGGTCCAAACTCTGAGCAGGACAGAAGCAATTTGTGGCATGATTTATTGAACATAAAAATGGGTTCAACAGATCCTTGGTGCATAGGGGTGACTTTAATGAGATTTTAAAGGTGGGCAAGAGAAATGGATCTACAAGAGTTACAAAAGGTATGAGATTTTTTAAATCTTTTGTAGATTCTATGGAGATTATGGATCTCCCACTGGTGGGCAAAAGTTTTACTTAGACAAACATGCAGAGGCAAGAAAAACTCAGCAGATTGGATAGGTTTCTGGTGTTTAGAGATCTTCAAGCTAGATTTGGCTGGAAACAGCAGGGTCTTTCGAGATTTCTTTCTGACCATTGTCCTATTCTCTTGAGGCCTGATAGGCAGGATTGGGGAACTAGGCCCTTTAGGTTCTTTGACAATTGGCTGTACTCCACAGACCTTCATAAGGTGATTAAAACTGAATGGGGCAAAAGAAAACACCAGGATTGGGCAGGCCATGTTTTGATGTTGAAGCTGAGGGATCTTAAGCAAGCCATAAAACTATGGAGGAAGGATGAATTCCAGAATCAACAGGCTGCAGTAAAATCCATCAATTGTAAACTTGATAATCTAGACGATATTGCTGAAAGGAGGGAGCTATCTGAATCTGAAAGACAGCAAAGAATTAAGGCAAAGGGACAGCTATGGACACACTTAGCTAGAGAAGAAGCAACATGGAGACAAAAAGCCAGAATCACATGGCTGAAAGAGGGTGACTTGAATATGAAATTTTTTCACATGTCTGCAAAAAAGAGATTTCTGAAGAATTCCATTAACCAGATTGAAACTGAGGGTAGAATTCTGAGTAATCCTGATGAGATAAAGGGAGAGATTGTTAGGCACTTCTCAAGCCTTTTTACTGCAGCAAGTGGTGCTGGACCATACCTTCAAGGTACTTTTCCTAAACAACTTTTCGCGAGCAAAGCTGCTATGTTGAGAAGGAATTCACTGAAGAAGAAATAGCTGTAGCAGTCTCAAATTGCACTGCGGGTAAAACTTCAGGCCCAGATGGTTTCAGCTTCACCTTCATCAAAAAATTCTGGACCATGCTTAAACCAACAATCCTATAATTCATGTTAGAATTCCACAACAACAGCAGATTGACAAAGGGGCTGAATGCCACATTTCTGGCTCTAATTCCCAAGTATGTCAATCCACAGAACCTCAATAACTATAGACCCATCAGTTTGGTGAATTCTGTCTACAAAATCTTAGCAAAACTGTTGGCTGGAAGGCTAAAGAAAGTAATGCAGGTTATCATTGATGAAAGGCAGTCTGCCTTTGTGTAAGGCAGGAAAATTATGGATGGAGTTCTTATTGCCAATGTGGTTATTGATTGGTGGAGAAGATAGAAAAAGTCAGGATTCATGTTCAAGGTGGATTTTCACAAGACCTACGATAGCCTTAACTGGGAATATATACTAGAAATGCTGACCAATTTTGGCTTTGGGCAGAAATGGATTAATTGGGTAAAGGAGTGTATTTCCTCTGTCACTCTTTCAGTTTTAGTAAATGGAGGAGTCACCAAAGACTTTCCTATGGGCAAGGGAATTAGGCAAGGTGACTCCCTCTCCCCTTTTCTCTATGACGTTGCAGTTGAGGGCCTTAATCTTCTCATTCAGAGGGCTGTTAGGACAGGTCTTATAAAGGGGGTGGAAATAGGGAGCAATGGAGTGACTGTGACTCATCTGCAGTTTGTAGATGATACTCTCTTTTCTGTCCAAATGACCCCAGGGAACTGAAAACTATTAATAGGATCCTCAAATGCTTTGAACTGATCTCAGGTTTAAAAATCAATTTCCACAAGAGTTTGCTATGTGGCATTACCATGAGTGAAGTCAGATGTGCTAGGATTGCTAACTCCCTTTTCTACAAGTGTGGGGTCTTACCTTTCACATACCCGGGCATTCCTCTGGGTGCCAGCCCAGCTAGAGTAAAGACTTGGAGCCCTGTTATAGAAGCATTCAGGAAAAAGCTAAAAAAATAGAAAAGTAGATACCTGTCCTTTGCTGACAGAGTTGTACTGATCAAGTCCACCCTCTCCAATCTTTCCATTTATTACCTTTCCATCTTCAAAATGCCAAGAAAGGTTTGTGCAATCTTAGAAAGAATTCAAAGGAGTTTTCTATGAGGAGAAGAAGTTGGGTCCAGTAAATTGCATTTGGTAGGCTGGAACACAATCTTAACGAGCAAGCTCAAAGGAGGCCTCGGGGTGGCATCTTTACAGACCAAAAACCAAGAACTCCTAGCAAAATGGTGGTGGAGGTTTGGCTCATAAAAGGAAGCTCTTTGGAAAAGGGTTCTATGCTCAAAGTATGGCCTGGACTTAATGGAGTGGTTCCCCAGATTGGTTAGGAGATCACAAACATTATATTTCTGGAGGGCCATCATAGACCTGGAAGACCCTAAGAATCTGGAAGTTAGCTCCATTCTATCAAAGAATCTTCAGCTAAGGGTAGGTGATGGCAAACTTCTCAAGTTCAGGTTAGATCCTTGGGGGGATGCAAAATCCTTGCAAGAGTCATATGGCAAGCTTTTCAGCTTGGCTCTCATGAAGAACATTTCATTGCATGAAGTTTCAACTGAGCTTAGGCATCTCTGTTCAGGGGATCCTAGCAGAAGGGGTTTCTTTAGAAGGAGCCTTCACATATGGAAGGAAGAACAGTGGCACTCAATCCTCCAAAGGGTGGCCAGCCTTCAAGACAATCTCTCTCAGGTAGATAAGATGGTTTGGAAGGGCGATAAGTCAGGGTGTTACTCCACCAAATCTTTTATTAATCTATCCGTTGAGAATAAAGCTTTGATTTTGGAGGATGCTGAAATCTTATGGAGTTTACCTGTACCACCTAAATGCATGTTCTTTTGTTAAAAGGCTCTGCTAGGTGGAATTACAACTAAAGAGGGTCTAGCTAAGCGACGGGTGCCCCCTACGACAATAGATTTGAGTTGTGTTTTTTGCAAAAGAGAGTTAGAAACAATGGACCACCTACTAGTCTCCTGCCCTTTTGCCTGAAGGTCTTGGTGTGGAGTTATGCAGTGGTGGGGTATCCAGTGGGTTTCACCCTGTACTCTAGCTGACCTGTACAGATGGTGAGTTGAAAGGCCTCTTAAAAAGCTGGAGGGCCATCTATGGAGTGCCAGCTTCATAGCAACAATTTGGTCAATATGACTGGAAAGAAATAAGGTCTAATTTACAAAAACTCAAATCGACTAGGATGGATTAATGGACATGATCAAGTTAAGAACTGCCTTCTGGGTAAAGACCAAGCTTGGCTTGACGGACATCACATCTGAACAGATCATATATAAGCTTCACGAGATCAAGGTCCTGAAGTATAGTAGGAATAGAGTGAAGAACCGAGTATGCAGGAGACAAAGTTAATGCCTCTGTGATTTCTATGTTTTTTCCCTAGGCTGTGGTATTTTTTGTGTTGATGTTGTTGGCCTTGGTGCAGGTCTGCTGCCTTCTTTTCTATCTCCTTTGTTTGGTTTCTTACAAAACTCTTTGTATGCATTGGGAGTGAACTGAGCCGTTTGATCTAGTTCATCTTTAATGCTTGCTCTCTCAGATTGTTTTCCTGTAATTGTTTACATGCATGAATACAATCTCCTTTGCTTTGCTGTTTAAAAAAAAATATTGCCATATTCATGCAAGTCCCCACCATTTCCATTTTGACACTTCCTTCAACAGAAAAAGCCCTGCAATTGAACTAAGCTTACACATGAGGCTACCTGGTTCCCGTAGGTCAGCACCTCTGCTTTCTCCCAGCGCCTTGCTTCTATTAGCTCCTTTTTGACCTTCCTTTCTAGCACTAGCCCTTTTTACAAATCCTTTAGGGCTACCATACCTATCCTCTGAGGGTATTGCCCCTTTTGTGTTACAATTTGAAATCTCGGTTGCAACATCAAAGCTGGTTTCCTCAACTAAGCTGAGCAATGCCACATCCTCAAACATCTTCCCTGCGAAGGTTCCTTGGCCAAGTATGACCAACAGCTCCTTCACAGAGGTATGGTTGGCGTACACTTCCCCTACCTCCTCGTAGAAGCACTTGCAAGGTCCATCTCTACAAGGTTAGATGGTTGGGCCACGCCCCCTTTAGGATTAGCATTACGGAGGCCAACACCACGACACTGATTGCTCCACAAAAATAATTTCTGGAAGTTGTGCTCACTACACCTAATGGGGTATATATACTTTCCCACTTTAAGGTGACAAAACCAGTTAATGGGGTTCGCAGCCGTAGTGGACACTAGGACCCTCCCTACTTCAATGTCTTGCCTTTTACAGGTTTTCTCATCAACTTCAACCACTACACCCCACTTTTCCCCTAAACTCGCGAAGGTGTGTTTGTTTCATGCATGAAGAGGGTCACCTTCTATATGCAGCTACACTCTCCTAAAAAAATTTGTTTTCTTGTAACTCTACTCATGCACTACCTCAAACCAATTCTCCAACCAATCTCTAGCACTCAAGAGGAAAGATTTCTTAGCCTACGGATCAGGAAATTGGAGAAGAACCTTGGAATCCCCCATTGGTTTGACAAAAATATCGAGGCCACCATCAGCCATCATGGCCTCTTGGATACTCAGAATGATTCTATGGTCGTTAACTATGCCCACCACACATCTTTTTACCCACTCCTCATCAATCTCCATTGCTTCAATTGCCTACTCCCTAGACCCCACAAATGCGGCCCCTCTTAGCACCATACTCGGGCCATCATTTGCGAAAGGGCTACCAGCACCCTAGCTGTACTGATTCCCAACTAGGTGTGGGCCCATCCTCGAATTATATCGCCTAGCTTTCCTGACACCCAGCTTCTTATCCAAGCACCACACACCATTATATTTCATGATTGCCCTAGGTGCATCCCTAGGGTCTCACAAACCTAAAGCTTGAGTTATTGTGCAGTCTCGTGCAATCGTGCATTACTCCATGGAACCTGGTCTGGGAGCATGACATGGTGTCAATTGGCTCACTTGGTGGGCAAGCGTTTGAAGGCTAGTGTTGAGAATGGTTAATGTTGCTCGATAAGAATGACAATGGGCGAGGCGGGGGCCAAGTTCTTGTGTCTTAGCGCATCTCTCGTGTCTCAGCCCATCCCCAATTTAATCAGGGTGAGTGGGAAGGAACTAGGTATAGAAAGGGGAGGATTTCATCATAAGCTTATCCAGTCCTATTCTTGCAAAAATTCATATGGAGTGAGGCTGAGCTTATAAAGTTTAGGTCTTTTTGGAGCGGCGATTTTTATGTGTGAGTATTTCTGCAGTGTAAAGCTTTCTAGGTGGGCTATTTTGTGTGTGGCTTTTGAGGTCTTCCCCCGTCAAGTCGAAGTCCTTTGGTTTTGTGATGCTACTTCTCTTCCCAAATTGTGGTGTAGATTCGGGTCCGAGTAGAGGAGTCTTTGAAGAGTTTTCTGTGGTAGAGTATCTTATCAGTGTGTTTGGTCCTTCTCTCAGCTTCATGGGTGGCTCATGGGTAGGCCCTGTTAGTTTTCAAGGTGATGCCTTTTGTCTTCTTTGAAGGAAACTTCTTCTGATGGGTTGAGAGATGGTTTTGTTTTCAAGGAGCCAGGTTTATGGTCCTTATGGTTGGCCTGTTTTAGTAGGTTGTTTAAGCGTATGGAGGGTGTTAGGAAGAGTTTCCTGAAGAAAGTTTTTGTGTTCTAGTCTATTTATTGTGTTTTTTTTTGGGCTGCTGGGGTAGGCTCCTTGCCTGCTTGTTGGTTTTGCTCGTTTTTGTCCTTTTGGCAGCAGCTCCTGTTTTCCTTTCTCTTAGGTTGCTTGTTTGGGCATGACTTTGTATCTCTTTGAGGTTTCGTGGCCTGCTTGCTTGGGCATAGCTTTGTATTTCTTTGAGGTCTCGTGGCCTGCTGTTCTTGCTTCTGAATTTTAAATAAAAATCTTTTCTTTACCGATCAAAAAAAAAAATCCCCTCATATGATGTGCAAGTCATGTTGATCCCATGCATCTTGGGCAGTGATTCTTTATACATTTGATTTTGTGTTTGGAGACCTAGTTATAGGGATTTAAACAGAATTGGATGAAGAATAAATTGAATCTGTAGAAATATTAATTTGCTTATAAACTTGTTTAGGATTTTATTTCTTACTTTACATTTGTTTCCTCGAATTTTCCCCTTATTTGGTGTCTATATACTAGACGTGTGTAATCAATTTTGTTGGGGTTTTTGGCGTAATGATTTGTAAAAAACTTCAATCTTATCTATGATTCTCTCTCTGTAGAATCTACTCTCTTGTCCTTTATCATATTCTTCTTGTCCTTTCTCTTAATTTAGTTCTACATCACCTAAAGATTGAATAATTTGAGTTTGTTTTATAAAAAGTTGTGCATGACGCATCATATTATCTCCACCTCTTTCTCACAGACACAAACACCCACTTGGTTGTGCTTCCTTTTCATGGAATGGGATTAATTCAAATTCTTTACCTCCACATTATTGATCACATTAATATTCGGTGATAGTTTTTCTTCCAAACAAAAATGGTTAAGCCAAAGAAACAATTTAATTAGAATTATTTGTAGTTATCTATATCTTGTCTTTCTACTATGCTGCCACCTTCATGAATCCTACATCATTATACAAAACATAATAATTTTTTCCCTCGTTTTCAATTGTCTTATAATATGATATTCTCATTTATTAACTTTTATTGGTTCTATCAGCCGCATACTTGATCTGGCAACTGTTATATTGATTGGAAATGTCTCACTTGTTACATCTACTTTCATTTTTGAAATGTGCTATAGCTAGTAATTGCGATCTTGATGGTTTTGCGAAATGTGAACTTGTAATGTAGTAGAGTTTGTTACATCTACTTTCATTTTTGAAACGTGTTATACTTAGTAATTGCAATCTTGATGGTTTTGCAAAATGCGAACTTGTAATGTAGTAGGGTTTATGTTTGAAAGTTTTACTAGTCGATTTTGGCCCTCTAATACCGATATTTATTACTAAATTGATTAATATGGTCTAATATTAGCCAATACATTACCGTATTAGTGATACTGATATGTATAATGATACCACTATTTAGATCCTTGATGTAAACTTAGTATTTGTACTTCAGTATCTCAGCCACATGGATCCCCTTGTCTATTCATTATTTGTAATATCTGCAACTCATATAAAAGAGGGGTAGGAAGTGCACGATTGTTATCAAACTTCCATATAGGATGAAAATAAATATTCTTTATTCTTGAGCAACAAAAGGTTTGTGTGTTGGGCTTGTTTGATATTTCGAATGAAATTAGATAGGATAGAACGGATAAGTAATACTGTGGGTCCTATATATATATATTTTTAATACTAGGAGATTATAGAAGAGATTATATATATAGTGAGAAATTTAGTTTATACTTGGTTAGGGTGGGATAAAGAATGGGATATGAGTTATAGATTTATATCTGACCGTTAGATAAGGAAAAATAATAATCTGGACCTAATACTAATAATACCAAGGGAATTTGGTATTATTAATACCGTGAATGAGGTATTAATAATTCGGTGAGTAGTTTTGGTCCCACGATACAAACGCGGGATAAGAAATTCGAGAAGACAAAATCTGAACATGTGGGTTCCATATATTTTTTTATTTAATCCAATCTCTCCTTTTCTGACGAACCAAACAATGCCCGAGTGTATTACCTTTATTATATATAAGAAAAAATAACTTTAGAGAACTGTTCAGATCTACAGGGTAGAGGACATGTTTCATTTGCAGTGATCTAACTTTGTTATTTTATAATTAGGTACTGTGTGCATATATATACCTTTATTATGTATAAGAAAAAATAATTTTAGAAAACTGTTCAGATCTACAGGGTAGAGGACATGTTTCATTTGCAGTGATCCAATTTTGTTATTTTATAATTAGGTACGGTGTGCATATATATACCTTTATTATGTATAAGAAAAAATAACTTTAGAAAACTGTCCAAATCTACAGGCTACAGGACAGTCTTCATTTGCAGTTATCTAACTTTGTTATTTTATAATTAGGTATGGTGTGCATATATATATATATTTTTTGATATCTCGGAGTATCTGCGCTAATTTACGTGCATCTCGAGATCCTTGACAAATCTTTGGGAACTAATTCAGTGTGGAGGTGCCAATTAAAGTTAAGAGAAAGTCTCGTATGGACTGACTCCTAATAATTAATACTACCTAGGAGGTTGACTTATTTTTTCATAGCATTCTACTATATTTTCTTGGGGATATGCTGATAGGCTTTTTAATGTAGTTGATTTGGTCTTTCATTCTCGGTGATACGTCATATTTTATTGGTTTTTTTTTAAATGGTGAAAGAAATACTAAATTATATTAAGAACCTATAAAACAGAAATTATTTAGTGACAATATTTAAAGGCCTAAAAAAAATTTAAAGATTATTGTTGGTAACGTATTAATATTATCCCCTTTCCATCCTTAAAATAGAACTATACGCAGGTTATATACAACATTTTCAATCCTAAGAATCTTATCTCTTGCTATGTCATTCACCTACAAATCTACTGAATATTTTACACTGCAGGCAATGTCGTCCCAATTAGAGCTTTCATTGTTAAACACCTTGTTTTTTTACCAACCAAATCGACCACACTCGACGCGAAAACAGTTCCTCATAGTTTGTCTCAGAGATGCTTCTTTTTATTTCTCACCCATGATTTGGGGAGAGCCCTGAAGGAACTAAGGGATGTCCACTGAATCTTCTATCAAGCTATTAGTTCATACCAGACTCTACAATATATTTTTTTGTTATATTGTAGTAATTGCTCAATAGTTAATTTATACAATATATTAAATTTTGGCAAAATTGCATACAAGAAGTGTGTTGGGATTTGTATACTAATCTCCGGACGCGAACGGAAGCAATTTACGTACAAAAAGAAAAAAATAATGATACACTGAGGATTTACGTGGTTCGACTCACACCGACCTACGTTTACGAGCGAGGAAAAAAAGCATTCCACTATGTTGAATATAAAATAGTAAAGTACTCATTTTTTTCTCTCTACTAGCTAGCCTTATAATTTTTTGTCCCACGACCTTATTCTCTAAGACTCTACTAGTGTCTTATTTATAGGCACACACGTAAAAAAATCTAAAAAAATTTAGTAAGCTCATATTACTATAAACCCTATACATAAAGAATTTTACTAGACTCCTAATTTCACTCCAACTCAATTGCATATAGATCAAAAAAATATAATAATTACAGGCCCGATAAAATGTAAGCCACGTAGTCCAACAATTTTTGCATTGACTTGAATTTTGAAAACTACCTTGAAGATAACCAGCGTTGATGTTAATTCTACCGTCGCCGTCGTTGTCGATTTGTCACACCCAAACAGCATAGTCCACACCTCTACACCGAGATGTCAGCACGCCAACCCGGGTGCCCTACAAAACTCACTCATTTGTAGAAGAACATAACTCTCTCTCTCTCCCCCTTTGTGCACACAATCAAAGAGATCACCACCACTAACCAAATTAAAAGCAAATGAGACTCACTTTTGTCGATGTGTACACATGTCCGCCAAGTCTGTCGTATTAGTCTCGTTGCCTGGAGCTTTTCTGTAAACATCCAACAAATGTTGCTATTGCATCTTGTCGGCATTTTGCACGCCATCTGATTTGCTCACATGCGCACTTGTACTACCTCATCGCTTTTGTATACCCTAGCACATATTCCGTGTGCTTTTTCGCAACTGTTGTTCACCATGATCACCCTTACACTTTTTTCGTATATGTTGTCTACCTATACTACTCATCTGATGTCCGGTAGTAGCTCCATTTGTCACAACATTCCCTACGAGCCTGTATAAGTTATTAATCATCTATCCTTGCAGTACATCCTTGTTTCCCTTTGAAACCCAAAAAACTTTACCTTCGGCTGAAAACCCGCAGCCTCTTGAATCCAGCATCCCTAGAGAAATTAAATTCTTCCTTAAATTCGGCACATGTCTAACCACAGTCAAGATCAAATCAGTCCCATCAAGCTTGCAAAACCACACTGTTCTTATACCGACAACTCTGCTCATTACATTGTTAGCCATCCTGACAGTTCTCTCATCGCATGCTTAATACGTATCAAAATACTCCTTGACTGCACACATGTGGAACGAACATCCAGAATCTAATATCCAATCTGATTTGCACATACCTGAAGTAACTGTGAGCAGCTCTGATTCTTTATAATTCGAGCCCTCTGTAACTGCTGTCTCTGATGATTATTCTTTTTGCTTGTTTGTCTTGTACTTCAGACAATTTTTTTTTAGATGGCCTTCCTTGTCACAATAGTAGCACTTCCCCTTGTAACCCCTCGACTTGGAACGACCATTCTTCTTAGACCCCCATTGCACTCTAATTGACTAGAAGAAACTCTGCTAATTTGTTTTCTCAAGCTTGACTCTCTAAACCCCCACCTGACTTTATAATCAGAGGTTCCATCGGTAAAAATCACCGGCAGGCATCTCACCCATTTCTTGTGCAGGGACACGTGAAATTAACTCCGAACTATTCAGCCAGCTTGGACGGGAGTAATAAATCTCTATCTTGATCCTCTACAATATATATTTTTATTAGCGAAAGCACAAATACAATAATTTTAAAAATATAAAATTATAAAAATATTAGTGATATGTCTTAACAATTTTAGTGGGGGCTTGTGCATGCTACCTAAAATTTTTTAGTTAATTGAATATCGATAACTAACTAACTAAATAGTTAGATTTATTAATTTAAAAAAAAAATTTAAATAGACAACATAGATGATTTTAAAAATACAGTACATTTCTTTAGTTTCAAAACGATCTCACTAGATAATTATCAAATTTTGATCTATTTAATTTTTACATAAATAACTTTTTTTTTAAGATGAGCCTATCACAAATATTATAAAAAACAAATGGAGAAGGGTTTTTTTTTTTAGAAATAAAGAGTATCAAAATCCTCATCTTTGATACCCTTTGATCATCCTTTAGTGTTGAGCTTCAAGAGGTCTCATGTTGAAAACATCCAACTAACTAATTTAGGTCAAATTTAATTTTGAATCACTTTTTTTTTTTTTGTCATTGTTCTATTTCCTACTCAAAATCCAATTGACTTTTAAATGAATAAACAAAAAACACTATGAATTTTCAAAAATTAAATTTTTAGCACCACATAAAAAAAAAAAAATTCACTTCAATATTCTCCACTCCCCGTTATATATAAATTTTATCTACTTCTTATAAGAGATAATATGAGAACACTATTTACTTTTTTCATTACCTATTTTTTTGTCCCACCTTAGCATGTTCTTTTTCCGTTATATATGAATTTTATCTGTATTTGATAACAAATGAGATATGAATAGTATTTACTATTTTAATTTCATTCCCTTTTTTTCGCTTTGCTCCTAATTACACAAAATAAGTACTTTTAAATATGAATACATATATAGAAATTACTTTTTAAAAATGTATTAAAATTGAAGCATACAAGCATTATATTTATCTTTTATTTTTTTAATCTTTTTTCTGACATCTTGTATTTTTAATTCTAATTAGTCATAAACTATTATATTTTTTATTTATTATATTATCTATAATTCTCGTTAATATTAGTTTTTAACTTTTAAAAACTATTCTAGATATAATTCCATTCTGGGCCTTACTAAGTTTCAAATATATATATTTTTTATTTTGCCCCATTCAAATAAGAGATAACGATCAAAAACCTTGTTCTTGCTACCATTTCAATAAAATAAAGAATGAAGATGACATTTTTTCTCTCTGCTCTCTTTACCTTGCTTTCGTTTGGATTGAAAGGTTTGGAGAAAAAATGAAGAATTTAAAAGGAAAGAGTTAATTATAATGTTGTTTGGATAATTTTTTAGAAAGAAAAAAAAAATAAATTGAGGAAAAATTAGAGGGGAAATGATCCATTTTTACAAGGTTTTTTTATTATTCCAAAATTAAAAAAAAAATGAAAAAAAAGTGAAGAGAATGATACGATTATTTTTATAATTTTAATTATAATTTTTTATGTCTATATTAAAATATTATAAATATAAATAAGTATCAAATACTTCACTACTTTTTATTAATTATTATCAAACAAACAAAAGAAAAAACTAACTCTATTGTATTTCTTGAATATCAAAACAAGAAAGAAATAGTTTCCACTCTTTTTCATTTTTTTTATAACAAATACTTCCGTTTACTCTTTTCCATTAATTCAAATGAAAGCTAAATTCTCGCTCCAATCTTAATCAAATTAAAAATAAATCAAGTTGAAAGGTTTTAACGCCGCTTCCGCTCCATAAACATTTTTATGTCGGATTTGGAGCTAAGTGCAGGGTTGCTGGTGCTGTGGAAGTCCAGTAGTCCTCAATCCACCTGATTATTCGCTGTTTGGGATCTATATATCTTGATTTTTAAAAAATTTAGCTTTTGTAAAAAAGGTTGAATTGTTCGGATATATGTTTTGCAAGGTGATTTTTTTTTATTTGTTAAAATATTTAATATTTTTTTATTTTTTATTTTTAAGTTAGTGTTTAAGATAATAAAATATTTTTTCTTATTATTTTTAAGAATTGAGTTGACTTTTTAATTGAGGATAATGTTTACAGTTTTTTTTTTTCTTGAAAATTGATTATTTAATTTCAATCCATATATATAAAATGTCGGTCGATCAAAGCTTTGAGCATTTTTCGTCATTATGGAAATCTCATTTTTGCCCTTTTAACTTACATTGTGTGCACGTGTCTTTTGTTTATTTGGTGGGTGTTTCAGCAGCTTTCACCTGTTGTAGTCAAATTAGCCTTCTAATTGAATGTTTTTGTTGGGTTTTCTTCATTGCTTTAAAGGTATTTTTGTAATTTTTATAGAAATAACTTTTGGAGGCCTTTAGATTTTTTTTTAATTTTAAAAATTACTATAAACTAAATAAATAAAAAATTTGTTTAGTAAATCTTAGAGAAACTTAAAACTAAAAGACAAAAAGACAAGAAGACAAAACAATTTAAGTCAGAAAAATTATTATAATTTTTTAAATTTATTTTTACATAATTTTATAGTCAACATAGATTTTTTTTAATAGATTTTAATAAGTAGATTTTCAAAATATGATATTTATAATATTTTAAAATATATATATATACCATCAAAATAAATATTATAAACTACTATATCTACATATAACCAATTAATCGATTTTGTATGTGGCTAATCTTCTCAAGATGCTTTTCAAGATAAAGTGTTCAAATTTTCGGCATGACTTTTAGATGAGCCCATAAAAATTAAATTTAATAAAAAGATGTAGGTGGATCGTTGCTTATTAACATATAAATTTTGAATAATAAATACATAAATAATTATGATCCAAGTCACAATGGCAAATAACTTGAGTAGGCCAATATTAATAGTAAAGATGAAATAAAGTTAATGTGAAACTTCTCAAGATAAGTATGACATTTGAGCGATTCGTGTATAGTCGACCTATTTGGATACATCCGACCTACTCGTGTACAGTCGATCAACTTGGGTACACCCGAGCTACTCATTTACAGTTGAGTTACTCGGGCACGATTGATCCACTCTTATACATTTTACTTGCTCTAGTACAGCCGGCCCACTTAGTGATCGAGCCACTTAGCTTCATTCTCGTGCGAGCGGTTCAACTTACATAATATCTTGGGTCGTTTGAGTACAGAACTCCATTTTGGCGATAAGAATTATTTTTTCTTCTTGACTACATAATTTAAACAATATATCTACTCGAGTAACTCATGACCCGAGCTACTCACCCCTTTAGTAGCTCGGGTGCAATACTTCTACTCATAACTCGGGTTACTCTTGACCCGAGCTACTTATCCATCTAATCGCTCGGGTGCAATACTTCTCTTCATAACTCGAGTTACTCATGACCTGAGCTACTCACCCATCTAGTAGCTCGGGTGCAATACTTCTATTCATGACCTGAGCTACTCATGACCCGAGCTACTCACCCCTCTAGTAGCTCGGGTATTCTTCTACTTAGCCGGTGTCGACTACTCTAACCCAGATACTCAGGTGATGACACAAACTATTCATTCCACTGGTGACTTGAATTATTGGGGATCCGAGCTGCTGGGACCCTCTATAACTCGGCCAACTAATATCGCTGCTCATCGTGTAGAAGCGCAAGACATTCCATAGCACACACTATGAAACGTAGCTCTGACTATGAATGAAAATATTTCATGGCACAAACTATGAAGCGTAGCCCTAATTACGACAGTAGCTCTGATCATTTGCCATGACACAGATCATGAAGACAACACAGATTGTATTATTACCAAGACACGGGTCGTAAAGACAGCACAGACTTAACGTAACTCTGACTACCTAATCATGATAACATAGCACCGACTATGTGGCTCAGCACAGACTGAACAGGTAAGATATAGCATAAGCTATATGATTGTAGATTCCTCTGATAATCAAAAGACTGTCCCAGAGACAATGAAGACAATGACAGTACAATCCTGCACGAGACGTTTGAAGACATGTGGTTTGGTGACTAAGAAAATAATTTGTCAGACTATGGGACCCTTCCACTCGAGTCACTCGAGTGACCCTCAATCACTCGACCCGAGTGGATTGGGTATTAGACCTAAGTGGGTTGGATACCCACGGGGCACCTGTTAGTTAACCTAGTTGAGTTGGAGTAGAACATTACCTGATCGATTGTCGAATAGAATCTCTTAATTATCCGAGATCACCTTTCATAATCTAATTATATCTCTTAAAGAATCATATCCCAAATCCTAACATAATTTCTTTGAGTGTTATAAATAGGAGGGATAGTGATGCTTTCAGAAATAATCAGATTTGGAGAATCTAAAAGTTATTCATACTGTCAGTACTTTATACCCAATTAGCCTTCTATTTCACCAAACCTTATCTCCTTTTGTTATGTGTTTCTAATTACTTCACATATTTCACCTCTACATTATTATTTATTATTTATCTATTCCAATCAAGACTACAAAATATATTTTCTAGTATGCAAAATAAAGAGCCAAGTTGGCATGTTTTCAGTTCCGATGCTTGCTTTTTGTATAAAAAAGATTTTTTTTACTATTTTCCACATAACATAATGTATAATTGTTATTGATACAACTCATGTTTATTTTAATAATCATATCTTTTTATTTTAGAGAGATTTTTTAAAAGATTATTCATGTAAAAAAACTAAATTAATCGAATATCAATAACTAATTATTCAAATATATTTATGTTAAATAAAATAAATAATTTATTCTTAAAATCATACATACTATTAAAATAAATGTTATAAGAAATTATATCTACAAATATCAAATTAATCGGTCCTTTTATGTGAATAATTTTTTTAATTTTGTCTCCAAAATAAATGGTTCAAATTATCGAGATATGCTTAAGATTTTCTTATAAATTAAATTTTATGGTAAATTTATAATCAATTAATATATAATATTTTCTCTTTGATTTTTATCAATTGTTTATGGTAGTTTGTTTAAACTTGAAAGGATGATATAAAAATGAGATGCTGACATTTTGGTGATTTGATTTATGCTTTTTATTTGTATGGTTGGCCTTCGTTTGCTTCCACTGATCTGCGAAAATCTCTTTATATTCAAGTTGATTTCTTCAACTTTGAACTTACCCTACCTTTCACTGTCATCCCATTTTACTGAAACAATGGTGAGTCATTATAGTTTTTTAATTATATGTATATTTTGATTATTATCTAATATGATTCTTATTTAATTTTTCATACTTTCACTCTTTAGCATAAGAACAATGCTGGGATTAGTGAAACTAAACTTAAAATAGGAACAAAAACAAGAGAATGGTGTGCACATGTGTATATATCAACATTTATATTTTGCTGATTTAAATAACTATGTATATATATATATATATATATATAGTTTAATACACTAATGACTATATGATGTTTTTTTTTCCATCTTATTTAAGAACTATATATATATTTTAAGTCATGTTTTTGTTTCATAAAAGTGCTCAAATACTAAAATGCACAAAATTTATATATGAAATTTATTTTCTTTAAAATTTAGCCGGAATTTTGCCTTTTTTAAGGAGTTCGATGACAATCATATTCTATGAAATTGCTCATATGTGAAACTGTTAAATATTTTACTTCTTTCATTTTAAATTGTTTTGTCAATTACTTCATTAAAAATTTAGATAATTTTTTAACTTTAGCTAGAACATTAAATATCTTTATATATTTTATTTCAATACTAATTTAATTTGATCAATTATTATTATTATACATTAAAATATAAATATTTAACATTATTTTTTCTCGCTTGTTAAGTGGGGAACGAAACTTCTGGAATTTGAACTCCGAGAGATAGAAATGGGACAGCCAGCTGGGCTAAGCCACCACATTTAGTATTTAACATTATTCATGGCCAAGTTTTTCTCACGTGCCTCACACATGGTTGTTTCACTAGTACCAAATAATTTAGCTTCAAAACTATTTTTTTTTTAACAAAAGTTGGCTTTTTAGATAGTTTAAACAGGGTTAAGAACTTGTTTGGGATATCTAAAAAATATAACTTTTAAGAAATTTAATATTTAAAAAGAAAAGGGGAAAAAAATTAAATTGTATGAGATAATTTTTTAGAGTAATTTTATCTTTTTGGATTTTGTTAAAATATTTATTATATTATTATTATTTTGTTTTTAAGTTATACTGTTTGGAATAACCTTATTTTATTTGTTATTAAGAGTAGGTTTTATTTTTTAATTGAATGTATTATAATTATTTTATTTGTTATTAAGAGTAGGCTTTATCTTTTAATTGAATGTATTATAATTATTTTATTTTAAAAAATTTAAAAAATTTAAAATATTTATAAATTTTTAAAAAATAAAAAACTAATTAACTTTTTAGAAATGTCAAATAATATAATTTAAAACTTAATTTTTATAGCATATTTCTTTTTTTTTTTTCACAATGATGCTTAATACTGTTTAGCATCCTTAAAAAGTTATTTTTTAAAAAAAATAATTTTTATGAGATAAAAAATACTAGTTGCAAAAATTCAACCACATATTTAAATATATTTCTCCAATATAAGATGAATTTGATAATTATGTGGGATCCACCCAATATAAAAAGATTGTATCTAAATATGTAGCATGTGGGGGTACCGTAGCAAAACTCAAAAACAAAACCGGTCGGGTCTTCGATCTAGATCCCACATTCTGTGAGTGCGATCCTTGAGACCTGATAGACCTCCTCTCTCTCTCTCTCACTCTCTCTCTCTCTCACACACACACACTCTACCAGAGAAGAGATTCGATTACTTTCACAGAAGATCTACAGAGATGGAGAGAGCGAGAGACTCAATCAGTTCTTCAATCTGATTCGAAGCTCTTAACGGGCTAGGGTTTATGCTGGTTCGTTGCCGATCTATTTACTTCTTTTTTCTTTTCCTCTTTCGTTTGAATTTAACCGTTGATCAAAACCTCTGCTTTCGCAATCAGAAACCTCTTAAATTTCTCTGAACCCGCGCTTTTCAACTTCTCCCTCCTTTTTTTTTCTTTTTCCGTTAAAATTCTGTTTGGTTTATGAGAAAACTATGAAAGACAAAAAGGAAAACATATTTTGAATCTTATGCTATCTGCTGATCATTTCCATATATGTTTATATGAAAATTTAGTTCAGGTTAGCCAACTGATATCAAGCTCATTGAGAGGACCGGTTTAGATTTTTTTTTTGTTTTGTTTCCCTGATCAACATAACGGAGGGGAATTGCTTTTGTTTGCTTATTTAGAATGTTATTATTTGGAGCTTTTCACGGTAAACTGATTTACAATTATATCATCGCAAGAAACGCATACACTTCAGTTCTGTTTCTTCAGTTTTATTTTGGTTATTTTATGTCGTTTAGCTTTAGTTGTTCTTGTTGGGAGAATATTTAACTCCAAAATAAAATACATACTCGGAGATCCAGAAAATACATCTTTATTAAACTTTCAACAATTTACAATAATATGAAATTACAGAAATTGAAATAACAGGAATAACATAAATGGAATTTACAAACCGAGTCCTGCAATCGCAGTTTCCTTAAGAATGATTCGCCGCCTACTGAGGGTGTTGTAGGTATTCCACCGGCGTCACTCTCCC
>JAOTRH010010029.1:0-23265 GCA_034768845.1 Heliamphora exappendiculata
AGAATCGGTAAAGGGTTATTTTCTTCTTTTCAGATCCAAACGAGTTATCTTGAGTGAATGGATCGACTTCCTTTTTTCTTTTTTTTTCTTCTTTGTATTGCTTTCTTTTGTCTTGATATCCAACTTCTTATTATGTAGATTACTTGCCTTTCTGTCAATAGATGTAAGTACTGATGATTGCACTCGGACGGCTCGTTCCAAATGATCTACCAACGTAGCTACACGAACAGCGGCTGTAGGCTGTACACAGCTGAAGACTGAAGCTAGAACATGTATAATTAGCGCCTCCAGAGTGTAACCACTGAAGGGTGAGAGTCCTCCACCTCCGAGAGCAGCAAGGAAGTTCAATACACAAACAAAAACGACTACTGGTATGTAAGTCTCTTCAAGAGTGAGCTTGCGCTGCCGTTCCGCTCTATTTAGGTAAACACCATATCCCTCTATTACGCTTAGGCGTATCGGGAGTGAACAAGCAGAGCAGAGATTCTTTCCGGGATGACAAGAGGAGACATATTGTTGAAATTGATTTAATTGGTCTTTTCGATCCGGTCTGAAACAAACCGCCGGAGGATCAAGGAAGACCAATAAGGGAACCGTGGGATCGACAGATTTCTCAGCATACCATCGAACGTACTCACAGCAAGCGCGAATCCATAAACTGAGTTGCCACTTCTCTGTGAGGTTTATTTCCTCACTCAGAGAGCTTGGCCTCGTGGTCAGTCGCCAAACGTTCGACATAACCCCAGTCAGGTTCACAAGACTCGATAAGAAGTTGTCTAACCATGCCCATCTGGTAGGGAGACAGAAGGAAACCCTCCGTAAACCCAAGCCAGATATAATAGAAAAATGGTAAGGGTAGTTTACCTCCAGGCGAGGACCTAATGGTTATATCTGGCATGAAGAATTCGGTCTATCTATCGGTCTGTCGTCTTTCCATTCCTTCACTCAAGAACTAAAGGTAATTACATCAAGCAAAGGTTGTGCAACAAAAGAGATTTTTAGCTTTTGTAATCGAAAGACATATCATTCGAAGGCTGTTCGAAAGCAGAGAAGCCTGGGACGCGTGAGTGAGCGTATCCTAAAAGAAGAGCATATGAAGAAAGATCTGGAGTTCTTTTTTTTGGTGCAATACGCCAGATTCTATTATCTACCGGCAGTACTCCCTCCCCTTGCACCAGACACCCTGGAGGTAATAAAGAGAATCCCCATGGTCATGGGAGGGGCGTCCGCCATTTCTTTCTTATTTGGAGCAAGAACCCACTTTTCAAAGCGAATCTCACTTCTGTCCTTTCTATTTAGTACAATGTGCCTATTATGAAATTCTCATGTGCCTTACCCTGATATAGGATTCATCATTTTTTTAATATCTCTTTTCTCCTTCTACCTTTCGTTCTGCTTTCTTTCTAAAAATCTATATATTGAAAGATCCTGTCATTTTTCTTTTTTATTTATTTTGTCATTTCGAATTTTGTTTGAGCCGGCAATGGCAAAATGGGAGATGGCCTTCGTTCTCCAACTAATTTGTTTGTTTCTATTTTCTTTCTTAGAAGAGAAAGAAAGGTTTTTAGATAAAAAGGGGATCTTTTTCTCTCTCATTCTCCTCTTCATTCTTTTGGTTCTCTGCTACAATCTCAATCCCTGCTTTGTTCGCGATATTTCTATATCGACACCTGTCGTTTTTGTTTTGGGATTAGCTGCAGCGGGAGCTATCCAGTTTATGTTTCTCAGTAAGACTAATGGGGCCAACACTTTTCGTTTTCTGTCTATTTTGCTTCCAATCTTTTCTTAGGTTTAATTCTAAGCAAAGAGGGTCCGACCTTCCCAAAAATCACTATCTATTTCATTGCTTTTAATCTTTGGTTACTTCTGTCTTTATGGTTCGTTCATTTTCTTCAGCGAGAAGAAGTATCAAAGGTTATTTGTGAATTCAAGCTTAGCCTACGTGCTATTTACTTCCCCTTATTATATCTTCTTTTTCGGTTATTTCTATTTAAAGATTATGAAGGTCTGGATTCGTGGATCGCCAGCTTGAGTATTCAGATTCTTATTTATCAGCTCCTTACCTCCATTCTAAAAAAGGAGGATAAGTCTTATTAGTTAAGATAGGCTAAGATTGACACTATTCCTTCCCATGAATTCGATCTAAAAGGAACCACCAATTCCATTTAGCCTCTTTCTAAGCGCATAACTGTCAAGTTGAAAGCAGGAAAGACATCATCGGCTACTACTATCACTTCGGCGGCTTCTTCTTATCCTTTTTCTTCTCTTGGGACTGGTTAACCAATGATGAGAGTCTCACTCCTCCGTCTGCTTGCGGTCTTCGTAGTCAGATAATGTCAACTGAGTCGACCCTTTCTTCCCGGGGTTTCCCTCAATTCCATTAATGGAGAGTGGTCACTCATTGCTTTCTTCAACCGGACCGGTCGTCAAAGAAAGATCGGAAATGGAATCAATGCTCGAAGAATTCCCCTTGCTTTTATTCAATAGTACGATCTTCGGCCATTCCTTCCACTCTTGTTAGAGCATAACGGTTAGCGGATAGTAGCTGAGCGTTAGAAGGAAGAAGCATAGGAAAGGTAGCGAACTGTGGAAAGCCTTAGGTAAAGCATGATTTTCGTTCGGGAGTCTTAGGACTTGCTTGCTCTCTATGCCCATTTCTATTTAGTAAAAAGGCCAGTGAAAGCAATCGAATGCGGACGACGAAGCTTCTAACAAGTATCGATAAGAAAGCGCAATCAGGCCGCATTGGTTAGTACCACCGCTAGAACTATCCCTCCTAAAAACACAGCAATAGCTTTCACGACCTTGAACTGTGGAAGCTCCTCTAACGCAATACGAGTTTCCTCGTTTTGTGATTCTTTAACCGCTGCTTCGATCATATCCTTCCGCCCCATGTCCTCGACCATTTGAAATTGGGTTTCAAGTATATCTTTGTACGACGACTCCATTCTTTCAGTAATCTGCTTTATAACCATATTCATTTCTTTAAGTCCCTCTGCAGCAAGCCGATGCTTCACTTATGATCTTCCTCAAGTTCAGCAGCTATGGCTGAGACGCCCACCAGATGCTATATCCGAAGTATAAACAAGGAAACAATAGGTTCACCATCTCCACGATTGAAATCGAATTTGCCCCGCTGCACTTCTACTGCTTTGCCCTATATTACCAGTCTGCCATTCCCTCATTCTTCGAACTCCCTTTCTGGGGACTCTTTATCTGATGATATACCCTCTTTTTTCTGGTGATTTTCGCAATTGGTGTCTCGCTGTCCTTTGTGCTTGCGCCTTTTCAATCACATCATAGAAACTATTGGTCCCGACCAAGGTCTTGACAATCTTGACAGCTTTGATTCCTTCGAGAGAAGTCCTTTGTCCTTCACCTTGCTTACTCCACTTCCGGCAGCGCCTTATATCGCCCCGGCACGACACTAGAAAATGTTGGGTTGAGCAAGAATACTGCGACAGACGAAGAATGGAATTTCAAGCATAGTCCCTAAAAAAAAAGAATTGAACACCAATCAACGAGTGGCGGATTTGGATGGAGTCTCGCATAAAAAGAGCCTGACTCTATAGTTGTAGCGCGCTAGCACTGAAGAAAGAGAAAACGAAAGGAAGTCAAGCACGAATCTTCGAAATAGAAGAGGTAGCTCTGCTTGTCTTCGATGGCTTCTCTTCTTGTAGAAAATTGGAATAAGTACATTTCTTTATTTACAATACCTTTAGTCTTTCTTGCATTAGGGAGAGCTACTTACTTACTCGTCCAATGGTAGGGGTAAGGCCCAAGTATTAGACATTGCCTACCCATTCCATCTTAGCTCCCTAAGCCCTTGACATAAGCTTCTTCAGATCATCCATTGAGGTATGTCTAAGTTGGCTGTGGCTTGAAAGCCTAGAATTAGAGTGCAGCCCCTACTACTGACTCAGGACTCTCTCTCTCTTTTCTCCGGCCCAATCCCAAGAGGCAGTACTTCCCGGTGCCATTACTCAAAAGTGTGATTAGCAGTCTTTGGGTCATCTCAGCAGACAGAGTGGAGTCATCTAATTCTTTTCCGGCACGTGGAAAGAGAATGGATAAGACTGACTAAAGTGCAAAGTCAGAAGAACATTGTCCTATTCTGATTGTAAAGATGATTAAAGCAGAGTGATTGATTGAGCAAGCTGATAGTAGCCTTGGCAAGGGCATTTCGTATCTTTTCGAAAGCAAGAGAATTGGCTCATTAAAGTATAGGTAGGTCTATAAAGCCGGCCTAGAGACAATCCCTCTTATTTGTATTTGAGCATCTCATAAATTCCGGAGTTCGGGATCAATCAGATTCGGAATCGGAGAATAGGCTGTCTTTGTCTACGAATAGGGCGTCTTATCCTATTAATCGGATGTAACCAGTCCCAGTAGTCTGTCCTGTCTAGCAAGCCTGAACCGAAAAGCTCGACTTTACTAAACTAATAATAGTCAAACCCGAAAACTAGAGGACAGACCGTGGGCGCCCTTCTATTTATTGAGTCAATTCTCTTCCAAGTGCCCAATTACTTCACTTCCAATTCCTATTCTGGGTGTAGTGATCAATTCATTTTCTTCAGAGGCAAAGCCAGCGCCAAAAAGTTCCTCAGATAACGTCGATAGAGCCTTTCGCTTTCCTGGTTCCGGGTTCCGGTCTTTGCGAAAATCCCAACTATCAAGTCAGCTTTTAACCGCAAAAGATGGGCGCTATAAGCAAGAAATGCAGAAAGGGCTAAACCAAAGGTGCTTTCTATCCCCTTCGGTACTCCCTATCTACGTATTATTGTAACACCTGCTGAAATAGAATATTGGGTAGTGAAATAGAGAAGGAGAGCATGTTAAGCAGGTGCTCTCACTTAATCAAATCTCCTCATCCAGCTCTCCATTAAGGAAGGCTGTCTTCACGTCCATTTGATGGACAATGTTCGACCAAAGGAAGCATACAGTGCAAGAAGCACACAGATAGTAGTCCGCCTAGCAAGAGGAGAATAAGTATCAAAGAAGTCCTCGCCTTCTTTCTGAGTCTAGCCCTTTGCCACAAGCCTGGCCTTGTATTTATCAACCGTAGTACCATTTTGAGCTTCCTCTTGTAGAGCCACCTACAACCAACGGGTTTGTGGCCAGTCGGAAGATCAGCAAGCTCCCCCCAAGTTTCGTTAGCGACGATGGAGTCCATCTCACTACGAACTGCTTCCAGTACTCCGCATCGTCAGATGCATATGCCTCAGAAAGGGTACGTGGCAAGTCATCAGCAAGGTATACCAAAAAGTAATCCCCAAAGGATTTTTATTAGCCTCTTAGTCTTCCACTCGCTTCCAACAACAACACGAAGGTGGTGTGACTTTGACTTCCTGCTGCTGATACAAGAAGGGGCTTGAGGTGCAACTACAACTCCCAACTCCAGCTGATACAAGAACAGGCTCTTTGCTCCCTGACTCTATAGATCCCACGAGAAGGAAACAAGAAAGATGTCGGTAGCAATGCGTACTGGACCAACATAGTCTTAGAGACCATCTCTAGCTCCAACAATAGATTGACTTGACATGTCCCCCTTTCGCAGGTCGAAGGTGTGTGGTTTCCCGCGAGAACGACCTATTTAAGGTATTTTCGGCTAATGGGTCGGCTAGTACTTTCTTTTATTGATGATATACCTAATAATAAGTAAATAACTCAATAAGAGGATCTTCTTCACGAGGTTGAGTGACGGGAACTTACCAATGACGAGAGCTTAACGAAGGACTCATTTCCATAGCGGGAGTGTACGCGAGGAGCTAATCACGAGAGGTTTGGAACAAAAAGGACTCGATCTCATCATTTTCGTATATTACGGATATAGTTCATTTGGCAAAGTCACTCAATCTTCAATTACACAGAACAAGAAGAGTCTATTGGGAAGGCTTTATTAGGGTATATCCTTGTCCCGTCTCTTTTCAACCCTCTACATAAAATAAAGGGAACTTTTTTTAATATTCAAAGGCTCCGCAAAGAGGTTCCACTCTGCTTAACCTCAGACTCGACGGAAATCCAGTATCTCCAATCACTAACCTCAGTTGTACCAAGGAGCTATCCAACTTATGAGTATCCGGAAGAAGAAGATAGAGAAGAATCCCCTATATAAAAGGCCGCAGCAACTAAAAATCTTAGTCAAAAGAATCTCATAAACCTAATAGGGACAACCCCCTATAGTAAGTAAGAATGCCTTGATGATGCTAGTTGTGGGACATCTACTGCTACCGAAGAGTAGAACCATCATAGATGCCCGCATTGTGAGAGTCATCAAAGAGATTAAAGAAGACAAGACCTTGGTACCCATGGTCCTAGCCGAACGACTTTTGGGACTCAATGCCTGTATCCGAGATCACAAGAGAAAGCTGCATGGCTGTATCACCATTCTCCAGATCTGGCTACACGAAGACTTACCCGCCAAAAAAAGACGGGAAAGGACCATCCAAAGTCGAATTCAACATTAAGAATCTTCTGTAGCCGGACAACCGAAGTCAGAAGGCCATGTGAGACAGGTCATCTGCGGGTTACAACAATTGAAGCCAAGAGAGATCCAGTTACGATGTGAATGGTTGAGAGGTCGCGAACTCCGTCTTGCTATATCAGGTCATATATACTTTTTATTAGCAGGACTCTACAGACCTATCAGTTAGGCTCCCATCAGAGTCCTGAGACAGTTCGGGTTCGCACAAGTTATCCCAGACATTGACTCGTCCAGAGATGAAGAGCTTGCTCCATTCTTGGAACCATCAGCGTCAAGAGTCATAAAATATGCTTTCTATGGTATGGGGGTGATTGGAGAGTCATTCTCCTGCTTTGGTTCTTGCTTGTAGCTCCATGCCAGGCAAAAGCCTTCCTATGAGCCTTCGGATTGTAGGAAAGACTATCACCACCCTTCTATCGCGCATGCAACCTTAGCCTTTATTAGCAATTCAAATTCCTCCCTTCATACATAAAACATAAAAAGCGGATCGTGGCTTTATTACATCTTATGAGTAAGTTGAAGTCGAAGGGCGGGGGTCCGCGCCTCTTTTTTGAAGAAGGGGATGCCTTTAGGGCAAGAGTACGGCAGATCATAAACTCTCTTCAGCAGGTATCCCGCGCTCGAGCTAATAAAGATCGGTTAGTTGCTGATCTATTAGTATAGCCTACGCCCATCCAGTTCAATCAAATGTCTCAGTAAGAAAGTCTTCTCATTATACAAAGTATAGAAGGACGTGAGCTAAGTAAAAAAAAAGGAAAGTTCTTTTCTTGCAGGCAGAACCTCTTTGATTTGAAGATCAAAAAAGGCATGAGCTAGCTTCTGTGATGATGAGAACGAATTCGAATTCCTCTTTGGCCCTAGAAAGAGGTTAACGGGGGAATAGAGGCAATGTTAATTGATCCGATCAAGCCATTTCAACGTAGCAGGCGGGACCACTGATAATAGTAAGAACCCTAACCTCGGGTAGAGAAAGTCGTCCATCTAGTCAGGATTCAGACCCCGGCTATTAATCTCGTGCAATATATAAGTATGGAGCCCTTCGCTTTTTGTGCTCCCTGTCAGAATGCGATCTCTTCTCTTTGGTAGGTCTCGTATATAAGAGAACGCTTGCTTTTAGGAGTGATCTTTCCCTCTTTCTTAAAGAAGAAATTGATAGAGGCAATCTTTCTCTTGTCCCAGTGGCGAGAGTTTCACGTCTTGATTGATGTAGTTGCAATAAGTTTTCTTTTTTCATCGAGATTGGGTTTTGGAATATTGGTGCAGAACGGGCTTACCTTGCTCTTACGGGAGGTAGGAATAGAACCAACGCTCGCAGGTCGTTAAGCTTTACCTGTTAGGACATCCACTAATATAAAACACCGAAGACAAGATGGCAGTCATTGAGGGTGGAACATAAACCCATTCGGACCCGGGAAACCGACATCCTGGCTTCGAGTCGGTTAAGACCTCCTCTCCGGTCGCCTATCGATCGCCACGTACCTATCACCGGAGAGAATGGATTCTAGTTCCCCGTTCAAGAAAAAAAACCTTAATGCGTACTGTCTCGTCTTATCTTCCTAGCTTAGATAAGGAAAAAGACTCTACTATCATAGAGATAAGCCGCAGGAAGGTAGTCTCATCGTTAGGTAGAGCTAGAACGGAGCAGAGGCAAAGCAATAGCTAGAACCCTTGACTTGCCGTCGAGGCGATTGGGAGATGCGGAGAAGAATTCCCCATGAAAAGATTTACAAAAGAACTAGAAAGAAAGTTCTTGAATGCGGATTCTATGGCTTACTCCAGCTAGGGATGAGAAACCTTGATTGGTCACTTATTTCATCCCTCGTGGAGAGGTGGCGTCCAGAGACTAAGACTCGGCTTAAACTAGAAAGGTTGGAGAGCCCGAGCAGTCCTACCGGGATCAGCAGGAGGTGCTATAAGCCTTCGTGCCTCTTATCTTAGAATTAATTCTTTGACCATCGAGAGGGAAAGTTTCATAAGAGCCAGTAAAACCAATAGTAGATAGCGGTTGACTTGCAGCTAGTCGATAGGTGATTGGAAAGCGAAGGTTGTCAAACTATGGTCTCTTCCAGTTATACTAGTACTATAATAGAGCGAGTTCCCCCCTTATAAGATGCCTGGTCCTCGAAAAATATTAATCATATATTCAAATCAAAGTCAATGCTTTGACTTTCTCCTGACGCTCTCTGAGCAATTTCAAATCAGTAGTCAAGGGAAAGAATTCATCAAGCTCATCAGAAAGTTGCTTGAAGTGGGTAAAGTCTTCGTCGTCGTTCCCTGCTCGTTACGTATACTTCACTCGCTCCGCTCACCTCTCTCGGTTCATTCATCCTTGTGCCATCATCTCTACTGACAAACACTATCCTATTCCTCCCGTGGTGACTTCTCAGAGCTCTGAAGAAGAATTCCGTTACATTGCACTTCCATAGATTGGAATCAGAGGGATGACGCTGTACTGACTTCGGAATATTCTCCAACTTCAGTTTAGCTTGTTGCACTCTACCAGAAAGGTCTGATAAATGATTTCAAGTCTTTCAGCCTCTTCTTAAGCCTGGTACAACATTGAAACATAGGCGTTCAAAACACATCTTCCATCCAGACTTCTTCCACTACCTGTAAGAAAGTGGGGTGATCCGCCAAAAAGTGAAAAAAGGTCGAAAGGTTTTCTTGCAGAACCTGGGGCAGTTCAGCCAATTTGATTCTCATAGGGGATGGTCACATACTCCAGCTGGCAGAAAAATCGCTTTTTTTCAAGATTGGAAAGGTTCTGAAAGAAGTACAAGAAAGACAAGCCTGCTCGCTAGAAAAGCAGTCACCCGAAACTTCAATTGGAAGGCAATAGGCTTCTCAATTTCCAATCCAAAACAAGCAAGCTCACTAGCTTGCCATCTGCGGAAGGCATATGATTGATCTAATCTGAATATGAAAGGAGCTCCTTCTACCTCAACCTCGGTCAACCGAACCATACTTCTTCAGTCACTTGGTCCTAGGTCTGGGATTGATCCCACTAGCCTTAGTTCTTAATCTTGAAACTGGATGAGTTGGCTCACTTCTATGAATTATGAATACCGAAAAAGTGGCTTTCCCTGCTTACTATCTTCAGCCTTTGCCTTGGATCGATCTCACTGTTTGGTTTGAGTACTGATCTAGTATGTCATTCTTTACATATAACTCCTCAAACAACCTCTTCAAGCCTGAAGAAAGAAATGAAAGAAGAGATTGAAAAGCTATTGAAGTTTGCTTTCATAAAGCCCATACAAGACCCCCTTTGGTTTACAAATATAGTCCCTGTCAAGAAGAATGGGCAAATCCGCTGCTGTCTTGATTTTATAGACCTATATAAAGCTTGTCCGAAAGATGACTTCCCTTTGCCAAAGATGGATCTGCTCATAGACGCAAGAGCTGGGCATGAGATGTTCTCATTCATGGATGGGTATAGCGGCTACAACCAAAGAAAGCCACTTCCTCTTACACTGGGTCTTGTGAGTCAACTCCCCTTCTAAAAAGCACATTGATTAACTAGCTTACCTATAGTAATACCACTTTGCTAAGGTTTCAGAATTCTTACTGATGGCTATCTCGTTCTCATTCAGCCCTTTCAAGACCGCATCCATCGCACCTCTCGCTCGTCCATGGCGTCCATTCCTTCCCCCGGCTAAGACCGCTCACGAATCCGAATGAAAGACAGGCGTCTGTCTGACCAGGTTCAAGGTCCGGGTGGTACCTGCTGCTATGTATCAATGATCTAAGGGAAAGGAAAAAGTGAAGCGAAGCCAAACCCCGGGAAAAGTGCTTTAATTACATTACCGCTCCGTGGGCCCATAAGTAAAACATACTCGATCGGACTGGGAAGAGCGGAAAGCCAGGATCGCTTGGACCCTATACTTAAGATATGAAGATATGAGTAGATTGAAGCAACAAGCAATGGCAAAGCTATAGAAGGCAGATTGGCCTTTGATCTATTACTTGGCATGCAATCCAGTCCAAACAAAAGTAGTTTCCTTTCTATTTCATACTCTTCCGGGCAGTTGTTTTTCCAAAAGTCTTCTACGAGCTTTTCTCCGAGAGTCCTCCTTTTTTCTTTCGTAGGTCTTTTTAATACATTTTGAATGAACCCGCGCATTAGTCTATCTTTGAGGCTGTCTTGCTCGAAAATACCTGTCATTGCACTTATATAGGCATTAACCGTGGGTAGTCTATTTATGTGGCTAAGCAATCCATTCTCTTTTTTATACATAGGAGATGCCAACTACTAATAGACAACTTATTAGAAAGGTTTCGAAGAAAAGGAAATGTTCAAAAATCTCCCCGCTCGTAAACGATGTCCTCCGCGTAGAGGAAATGTAGTAGGTCTATATGTGCCTACTGGATTACTTGCAGAGTTGCAAGTTTAGTATTTGATGAACCCGGTCAATCTGTTTTATTCATTCCACGGGCGCTCTGGAGTAAATGAATTGAAAACGAACTAGAAGATGTTGGATGAATCCACTTCTTTCATGCCCCATTCATGAATTCCAATCCAACACAAGAGGAGAGGAGTTAGCCCAACCAGCTGTATCACACATAGGTGGTGGTGCGATGCTATAGATCTCGAGATATAGATATAGAAATGGGAAGCGCGTGGACTCTAGTAGTAATGACGAAGCTAGTTCCCGGACCTTATACTTCTCCTGTCACTTCATCCGATCCAGCTGTTTCCACCCGATCCCGGACTAAAAGATTATGACCTATTTCCGTCATGTGCGCTGTGTAGAGAGCGCCAAGGTACTGCCAATGAATATTAATCGACTCCTTGCAGAGGCAAATATAGCTTTTGCACAATTGAGCATAGCAGCGGTGCCTTTAGTTGAAGAAGCCATCTTCCTGTAATAGGGCGAGCCACCTTAGCCTGCCCACCAACCATCAATGAGACATTGGTTCCTGGTCTCTTATGCGCGTAGGAAGATTTCAATAGATCGAGTCGGTGGAATGCGGAACGGAAAAGAGCTAAAACCGAACAGTTAGCGTACCCACCCTTTCCTCGCCATCTACGACTTATACTCTACCTGAAACTCTTTCTGATGGGACTTTTACTGAGCTCTTTCCTTTACGGAAGCCATACAAGCGGGCAATTACAGATATGAATTCTAGGAGGAAAGACGGATGGACCAGGAACATACCTGAGCTAGATCCCGGCACCGAGGAAATAGAAAACGGACCGGATCGACTACTGTACGTCGCCTTGGCTAATGGAAAGACTAGCTAAATTCAAGAATCTCTACTGCTCGTAGATAGAATGATGATTCGTACTCTGCGGAATGGAAGAATGACCCTCCTCCGCCAATGGTATACCGCTTCGATGAGTGAGAAAACTATACCAAAACAAAGACAGTCAATGAGAGGAGTTAGGCACGGAACTTTGGTTCGTCTACCTCTCCCGCTGGTGCTAAAGCCCACACCCTCACTTGAGTTCCCGTCTTCGTATTAACTGCCTGACTTCCTGAATTCGAGTTCACTTTCTGAAAAAGAGACGTCCATGGGATGAGTTGGCTACCGCCCCAAAGTGGCAACCTCACTAGTCTAGCTCGACTTCTTTTATCTAGAGAAGGATTTGCGACTACCTATGCCTGTTTTGATTGAAGCACCCTGCCCTTAGTTTAGCATCGGCTTCCCGCTCCAGTATTTCCGCAGTTCCAGGCTTGGCTTTAGAAAGGTAAGAATTTGAGTACAGCGGATCAAAGGAGTACATTGTCGCTAGTAGAAGTGCACGATTTCAATCGCGAATTTATAGAAAACATTTTCGCAGTTATCCAAAGCCAATAAAGTCAAGTGGATTTGTCCCGGTTCTGGTTAAAGCAATGTTAGCTGCTTCTCTTGGTGAAGCTCTTGGGGATGGCTTAAAGATCTCACCCGCCCTTGATTTCCATTGGATGAGAGACCTGTTAGTTGACTTAGAAAGCGCCCTACCCAGAACTTGAAGCTTGCCTCTTTTTGATTTAGACACCCAGCTCACTTATCGATTGGTTGAAGAATAGACGAAGAGATATTGTAGATTCCAGACTTTCCGGCCTTATGCGAGTAAAGCAAATAGCCAATTGACCTCTCCACGAGCAGACCTCGCTACAACATAGTTTAGAATTGCAGATCTTTTTTTAATGCTTTAATGCCCTCTTTTGCTCTTTATTGCATAACCTCACTACGACCTAAGAATAGTAGATATAGCCGAAAGGAGTACTATGCCTTCTACTAGCAAAGACGAACGTTGTCGACTGCTTTGGAACATCTTTCCTGTCTGATCCTGTTGATTGGTCTACCGCGGCAAGTTACTCTTGTTCTCGCTCTTCGATGGAGTCTTTCTCTTCTTCCTCTTCGTCATCTTTCGTTATCTGTTGACTTCGATACCCAGTTAGTAATGGCAACTGAATGGTTGTTGGAATATTCCATTCTTGTGGATTTCTTAGCTTTTAGTGATGTTAAGCGACGCCGTAACGCATTTTAGCTTTTAGTCAAATAACATTGCTAGTGAGCTTTCGCTAATATGAGCTTGTTTTCTCGGGGTACTCCCTGAAGTTGTGTATTAGCTAGGGCGTAGGATTGCTACGGTTTCCGCTTTCCATTCCTCTTGAAATTCTCAACTATTTTTGAGTTTTAGCGGTCACGGTATAGTTTAGTCCTCCTCTTTTAAACAAATCAATATGTATCTAAGCCATTTATTATACAATGCGGGCTGGCATTCGTCAAAGCGTCGAGTCACAGGTCTCGTCGAGCCTCAACTAGTGTTCAAATCACCTCCTTTTAAGGCCGAACCTTTGTCATTGGCTTCGACCGTAGTCTGAATCTCTGGCCGCCTTTCGTGTGTCTCTTTTAAGAAAAATTCCCGGTTTACTAAATAGAGAACTTTCTTAAACAAATTCAAGCGTAAACGCCTTCCTTTGACCTTTTCAACAGCTTTTTTAGAAAAGAGTTTCCGTTTGTCTTTCGCTAATCAAATGTCGATAAAAGACGGCTTTCATAAAGCAGTGACAATAGGTAGGAGACTCCCCGTAGTGAAATATCAGTTTGAACCTATTTAGAGGCGGGCTAGGGAGCGCTAGAAGTCCTCCACTTAAAAAAAAGGGCATATAAGGAGGTAGCTTCCGAAGGAAGATGTTGCCGGGGAAGTCCGTGATCAATAAGAAGCGCATTAGTCGATCAAGATCCTATGCCAAAGGAAAGGCGGGGGAACCGTCAGTCTAGTACGAGCTAGGCAAGAAAAGGAAAGCGGGGAGATTTCTCCAATAGAAGTAAGGAAAGGTTCAGATATAAAGAACAAAGGGAGAGAGCAGAAATACCGAGAAATCCGCTCTTGCCGGTAGGCGAGGAATAACGGCTTTCGATACCAAGAAATCCAACTATCAGGGTCACCTGTAGAGCATACCATGCCTAACTCCTTGAATTAAGACCCTGTGGGTGGTAATGAGGTGCTTTACTCTCAGTTAGTGTGTAAGTTATCCATTGGGATTTCTCTTTCGTTAAGCGGAGTACGAGACAAGCTCTGGGAAGTCATGTCTTAAGAGAAGAAAAATCGTACTCAACTCTATTCCAAGTTTTGGCAAAGAAAACGAAGAAGTGGCGTGCGGGCGCCTTGAGTGAATCTAACATGGTTCCGCGAAGCCGGTCTCCGTTGCTGCAGTAAGATTCTTTGTCAGACGAAGCACAACGCTATATGCTTAACACTCGATGATCGTAGAGGAAAAGAACTGGAAATCGTTGCAGTCAATGAATCAGTGCCAGATAAGTCCGGAATGAATGACGTTCTATTCTGCGGAGTAGCCGGTATGGTAGAGAAGGAAGGTCTATGCGCCAGTAGCTGGTCAGAAAGCTCCGAATCAATATCAGCAAATCGTTGCTAGCTCAAGCTCAATCCAAAGCAAGGGAAGACAGGTCTCATAGAGCCACCTCTTAAGCCTGGGACGTCTCTTTCTAAATCAAAGGACTAACTCGCCGATTCCGTCAACAACTTCGGGATATGAATAAAAAGAAAAGTCGCTCAAGTCGGGTCAACTACAAGAGTTTCCTTGGAAGGCTGCAGGCAATCCTGTACTAAATTAAAGCATACCATCTTCCAATAAGACCAATTACCAAGACTAGGCCACCCCCAGTGAAGTCTCTTGTCTAAAGACCCTACTCGAGAAATGTCAGGTTTTGTCCCTCCTCCAACCTCGGATCGTTGGCGAAGAGCATTATGAAACTGCACAAAGAATGAAGCAAACTTGCCATGGAAAGTTTTCTTGAGGTCGTAACGATTTCGGGCTAGCAAGAATCAAGAAAAGCGGTGGGCTACGGTAAGAGAAACTCTCTTCTTTCTATTGGAGAAGAGGAGACATCAATCAGTCTACCCGGATGAGAATGAATACCAATTTCGATCAAGGCGGGTCATCGGATGAAACCATAGAGCGTTTGGGAGCTCTTTCGTCAAAGAAAGCATTCCACGAAGCCTAAACATCAGCCTAAGTCGGGTTAACTAGATTTCATGAAGTAAGACATAGTCGAGGTCGAAGGCGAACCTATCGAAAGTAGATGAGAAAGCTCAGGCTAGTTAATGAAACTAGAAGGTATGAGTCAGTCACTCTTTGACGAGGGTCTTTAGACGGCTAACAATTCAAATAAAAAGAAGGATGGAGGCTATTCACACCCACTTCAACGACTTCGCCCAAGCCTTAAAATAGGGCTTATTATCAGTCTAAAGACCATATATGCACCACTTTCCCAAGGAAGAGAAGCGTCGGAGTTAAAGGCGCTAGTAAGGGCCTAATAGAACTCGTTTTCTCGCTCTTTATTAGCTGGGCTACTACAACCTTCTTCTTATTATATAGAAGCCTGGAAAGAAAGTCTCATCATCATAATAGCTTATGCAACAAGGGACTTAATCCAGAGAAAGACGAAGCAATTAGATCTATCAATAATGAGGTTCTTCGACTAGAATGTGTCTCGCATATGTTAGCCTATTCCCCCCTCGTGTCAAGTCTGCCTTTGTAGCTGATCCCGGTGAAAGAATCTCATTCATGCTTGAGCCAGGAAAGAATGGATTCTATATTTAGCGCAGTTACTTCTCAGGCCGTTGCTTGTTGGCCTTGAAGCAGTATAATGAGCTTTCCAGCCTTGCCTAAGAGGCAACGTTCCGGAGCTCTTTCAATATTAATTAGACTATTGACTAGCTATTTCATTGAGTAAGCTCAGCACTTTGCTTTTCTTCTTTCTTCTTTGATTCTCTTCTTTTTCTTTGGCGGAATGAGAGATAGATCGAGGAAGCTTGCTATATCGGCAAGCAGCACTCGCATCGATACGTAACATAGATAGACCTGTAAATCCATGCTTTCCAGCGACCTGTAGATTTCCCACTTCTGTCTTTTATCAATTCCTGACTTTCTTCACTTCCCAAGGAGTCTCTGACTTGGTTGGAACGAGCATAGGAGGGTATTTATACAGCATCTTCTGCCGATTGTTTAGTTACTGCTTAATCACTATCTCATTTCTCCCGGGAACACTCTTTCCTTTCAATCAATTCCAGGGCGTAGGGCGCGCATCTGTCTCTAAAAAGATCTCTGGCTTCTATTATGAATGAACGGATTGAGCTCTTCGTCTTGCCCATGGGAGTTGTCACCTATCTCTCTTTAAAACAGCAGCTTTTGCTGCTACATTCGAGAAAGTCGTTACCTTTCTGTCTTTTTGCCAGCCCAGAGGGCGAGGTGCCACGGTCGATAACCACAGGCAAGGCGAAAGGAAGGCATTGATCGACTAAACGGTTACGGCATTCCTGTCCAAACGTTAGCCAAGGTCCGCAGAGCGGCATTTCAGGTAAACCAAAACTCTTTCCTGCGGGCGTACGAGCCACGCTTTATAGTCATTGGTGGGAAATCTGTCTTAAGAAAGCGAGGTTACGAGTTTACCGAGTCGAGTATAGTATCGGTGAGGCGATAGCCGAGAGGTTGCGAGTTCCATTCCAACCTCTCGATCTGTCGAATCTGAATCTCACGACTCAAGGGCAGCGAGAAACCTATAACAGATGCTACTGAGGCTAAGGCTTCCCCAACTTTTGATTCAAGGTAAGAACCAGTGCCGGTTGGATGAGAGGGTCTTTAGACACTACAAGTAGTACAGGCCGCGAGGATGAAAGCGTAGTACTTTCTATACGTCAATAGGACTTCCTCTTTCTATATGAATAAGCGCAAGTTTCCTTTTTTGAATGAGAATTAGAGAAAAGTTTCCAGAATTCTCTTTCTTGTGTGAGTTGAATTTGTGTGAGATAAGAGAACTATTTTATTCTCTTGTTATTCTCTAATTCGTTCTCCAGTAGAGTGTCCACAGAAAGAGTCCTCAGAACGTCTGACACTCAGCAGACACAGAAGTTCTGCTTCACCTGTGCTGTCACGTTTCCAACACAGAGTGGTATCAGTTCCGCTGCGCCAACAAAAGTGGTATCAAAGCGACCGCTGCGCAACAAGCAAGCCCAAGAGCAGTGGGTGGAGTGAGAGTGTAGCGGGGACATAACATATAAGAACAGAGCAGAGCTGCTTGCTTATCTGGAAAGCTATCCGTTCCTTTCTCTCTTCTCGCCGGCCGGAATACATCATTTTCATTTTATGAGACTATATGCAGTGCCTAGGGCGAAGGCCAAAGCGTTAGAGGAAAAGTGTTAGTAGGCTAGAAAAGTGGAGGAAGGAACCATAGATGAAAGAGAGACGAAAGGATTACTTCCACGCCCCACGCTGGATTTACAGATTGCACTTTGACCCAACGTCCATAAGGATCGGACACCCATATTCCAGGACCATACAAGCCTGTTACATGAAATGCACCAGCAAGTCACTCCTGCGAGAATCAAAGGCGTGCCACTTTCTTAGGGTATTTGATTAATAGGGGCTGGTGTAAGCATCTCTTCCTATCGATCGGACTACTCTGAAACTGTCATATATTCGTTTCACATAGGCGTAGGCGCCAACGCTTACTTCTTTCAAGACACCGGCCATATCGATCTACAGCAACAGAAAGAAAGCAAGAGGAAACGGAAGAAGAGCTACATATCGCCCCCATAGCATCCTATCGTTACGGTGTAAGAAAAGAAGTATAAGCAACAACAGACTCGAAAGACTTTCCTTCGTCTGCCACCCTTCCCTCATACCTCATACGCTGGTCGAACTATCTCCTTTCACTATTTAGCTACAGATCGTTCACAGACAGGCAATCAAATCCGTTCACTTGAGATATGATTTTGAGACTTGGGCGTACCCTTTCTTAATTGTTGGGCTTACTTCAGTTGAAAATAACTATTAGTAATTAAAGGCGTATAAGTAACAGCTTAGTTGTATTATAATAAGTAAAGGTCTATCGTTACACGAGCCATTAATTATTTATTAGAACTTGGAGGAAATCTATATGCTCCTTCCACTAGTTATGTTACTAGAACAGGTATTTAGTATTAACGACTTGTGACATGAACCACAGAGATTCTAGTTTCACCCTTAGGCGTTGAAGAAGTAGTACCGGAAATCCAATTAGCAACTGAAACAGGAGCGTACTTGGCATACTACTTAGTATCTTCGGCTTCCACTCTTGCTTCTTTTCTTTCAACAAACCCAACGCTACTGCTCTGTCCTCTTTAGTTGGTACCCTCCTCTTTCTCATGAACGGCTACTACAGGAACAGAAACGGGTATTTAAGTTAAACACTTAGGCGTAGGTGAAAGCTACACTTCCTATCGTTCGGACAGGAACAGAAAGAACATTAGCATCTAACTCCGACGGCATCTATTCTTTAAGAGAAAAGGCCCGTCATCGGGCGATAGATCGACGAAAAAGAATTCCATTCTTTTCACACCTACAGCCTCGAAAGAAGTCAAAGTGGTTCGAAAGAAAGAAAGAAAGTCAAACGATCTAGATATCAAAGCAAGAGACCCATGTTCTTAAGGAGAATGGAGGACAAATCTCTACGCCGTTAGTGTCGGCACCGAAATTCGACTTTGCATTATCGATTCGAGATTGAGTGACTCTTCCCATCAACTTCAAATGCGACCCGCTCTTTTAGAAGGGTTCGAGAGACTGCCGGTTTCGCTACAGGTCGTTCATGGGCTGCTCGGGTCCTAGCTAAGCCCCCTTGATAGCCGTGTAGTAGAGCAGTCCCCTTATGAGAAGCGGCCATCCTTTTTAGGGACGCTAGCCACGCTACGAGATAAGAAAGAAAAAGAAATCGACTGAAGAGATTGAAGAGTAGCGCAATTTCTCAAAAAAGGTAGCAAGATATCTGCGCTTGTCGCTCAAAGGGCTCCACTTCTGAAAGGAATTAGGGTGGCTTTACCTCAACGTAAACGTAAAGGGTGCCTGTGATCATAATCTCTCCTGCCTTTCCTAGCACCGCGCTTTTCTTGTTCGAATTCTCCCCTTAGTTTTAGGATTTGTGGAAAGAAAGCTATCCCGTTATAGGCTCGCTTCCTTTTTTATGGATTTCTCTTCCTAGGCGTATTATATGCCTTCCGCACTTCTTGATTGATTGAGGGTCTTCAGACTATCAACCTTAGACGTCAACCTGTAGAATGGAGAGATTTACATACCTGCTACCTGCTTGCCCTCGAAAGGCATACTCCTTCCGACATATTCAATGTACGTAGTATAACCAATTATTCAAATAACTCGTAGTATAACTAATTTCACTTTAACATTCTAAACCGAACTGAGGAAAGAATTCTTGACTTGAAAGCATTGTTTAGAGATGGATTCTTATCTTCGAAAGAGAGCAGCCAATCCTCAAATCGACGTATTCTCGCCTGGAAGCAGTTTGTTTGGGAGAGACTACGCAAAGCTGTTTAGCAAAGTCTCATAATTTGCGCTCGTTCGACGAGCTCGTTCTTATGGCACTTGCCCCCTTCCGATTCCTTTCACAAACTCTTCTGCGTGAAAGAAATTCCAACATGTAAGGTCTATGAATCACCTAAAAAAAGCAGTGTAATAAAGCATTGACTTCTTCAGAAATTCTTTGAATATCTCTCCAGTATGCTCCTCTTTCCAATTCAAAGAGAAAAATGCTATTTTTCTTTTTCAGTTTTTGAATGCGAAGTTTTATCGATGACTCTAAACTCAAATTGGGAATAATAGGCTCCAACCGGATGACCCCCGCTTCTGCAACCGGCTAAAGCCCCTGCCCTCGATTTTCCACCGCTTGCCCACTTCTCCTTCCCCGCCCCATTTCTGGAGCGGGCCTCGTCTTCTTGTATAAGAAGGTCTCTTAGGAGCTACTCTTGATAGATCGGGAGTCTAAACGAAGCACTAGCCAAAGAAATAGGGATCGGATCTCTTTCTATCTCCTGGCCCAAGAAGGCATAGATACGAAGCATCACTTCCTGCTGTGGTAAGGAAAGCCCTTATCTTTCTTTAGTCTTGGTCTACAACTATTTATTGAAATGAAAATGCAAGGCCCCCAAATCTAGGGTATAAATATATGGCCTTCCTTATTATTAGGTCTTAAAACGAAAGAAGAAATAGTGTGGGATGCCTGCAACTACTTGCTCTTAGTTATTAGGGAGGATTCTTTCTCCCTCCCTGGTCTTTCTTCTTGCAACGATTGGATTCCTTTCTATCTATTGAATAGATAGCCTCAGCTTGTTTGTAGTGGCGCCTCGTGTCCTTCTTTTCTTGCTGGAGTGAGGTTTCAAGGGCTCTAATGCACCAGTTCCTATGCTTGTTTATGAATACTCTACCTACTCTTATTTGAAGCGCTAGGATAAGCATACGCCTTTCTTGCTTGCTTTCTTTGCCTGGCTTGCTTGTTTGTGTTTAAATAAAAGTGAGTAATCTACTCTACCTATGGAGCTGCTTTGGAACTGGAAATTCTGAAAAGAACTGGAATCGGCTACTTAAAAAGCAGGGTTGTCTCTATCAACTCACTGGGTTGGGAATTAGACTATGAACCTCTGTCTTTTCCCGCCTAACAACAAGGTAAGCAAATAAGAACCCTAAAATAGAGAAAGTGAGCTTGCTCTAATGAAACTACTAACACTCAGACTAGGGACAGGAACTTAGGTTGCCTAGAAGAAGGAGATTTTCTTCTATTTAGTTAGTCGGGTCTTAACAAGGAGCTAATGGATGCACTAAAATGCCCCGTGCCCTAAATAGAAAATCTTACAACTATCTCTTGAATATAACTCATAGGGTCGGGCACAAAGGGAAGGATGTTTTCATATCCTAAACACCTATCGATTGTGTTAGTGAGTGAGTAATCACCCCGTCTATCCTTATAGAGTGAAGTGAAGTGCTTATTACTGATTGGGGTGGAACCTTGCAACATAAGAGTTGACTCTTCCTATGCTTTTAGTAGACTAAGACTCTGATTAATGAATATATTAGCATATATAGGAATAAAAAAAGTAAACTATTGTCATACTAAGAAGACTGACGCAAGGTATTTCATTCTGACCTCAGTACGTGCGAACCCCCCTGCCAGAATCGAATCTCGTCAGTACCTGCGAACCCACGTATGCCAAATCGTGATGTCCACTTGCTAGAACAATTTGAAAGCCAGCAATACCGGTCTAAGCACTATATCGTTCGTAGTCCACTTGGGTGAACTACTCACTTGCAGAGTCAACATATAAAGCCTGCAACGACACTGACATAATATATCAATGTCTCGGGTCAAAAAGTGGCACTAGGTATTTCCTCCCGGGAACAGAACCAGGAGCAAGAGCAAAGCAAGATAAAGAGCAAAATATATCAAACAGAATGGCATGATTCGTAATCGAGAGTGACGTTATGATAGGCGGGATTTGTATTCGATTCTCCGATTCTCCAGATCAGGAGCCCGAGGATTGATCCCCGTATTTCGCAATTCGATCTGTTTTTCCATTATTGATTCGGTGGGTAAGAACGCATCGAGATTGATGGACTGGATTCCTTTTACTCCAGATGTACCACATTCGCAATAACCAGAATGATTCTATTCTTGCCCGATCCATTTCTATTATTTCGGCATAACGAAAGTCGAGATATAATTATTCCGGATATAGTCCGCGGTAAGCCGCAAGCAAAGTAAGGCAAAGGAAATCGAAAGTGGACGTGAGAGATGTTGCTTCGTCTACTTTAGTTAGAAGTAGGTAAATCAATATGCCATAGGATGCGCTATGATTAGAAAGCGGACACAAGCAGCGGCTACTACTATGAGTTCATCTGCGATTCCTTATGTGATGTGGGGTGAAATCCATCATTGGGCAACCTTTCGGTTATGCTATCCTGGACATTGCGCACACCGCAGTGAAGTGCGCATAGAATGATTTTTATATGGAGGCCTTTTCTTCGATATTAGAATGAAGTGCTTAAGCGTGCCTTCTAACAGATGCCTCTGAAAGTGATGTATTATCGAATGAAGAGGTTGAAGAACTCGTTCTTCGATAAAGTAAGAAAAGAAGCTTCTGCACGAGGAAGGGGACATGTATAGTAAGGAAGGTCGATTAATGGTTCGGTAATCAGCGTAGTCAAAATCAGATCCAGCAAATGGATCTTCTTTCCCATTATCTTGACTTCGAAAGACTCACGACTGTTGGCCTCGCAGTAGTGGTTTATACTAACCGAACTTTCGTCATTCTCCCTTACCAGTCGCTCGTATTCTCCAGGGTTGAGTTGTGGTGGTCGCCCATGAGCTAGTTGGGCTTCAAGATCCCGTATACGGGAAAAGAGATCGGATTCTATGGCAGCCTTTTGGAAGCGCGAAAGCAGAAATCCAGAACAGTTGGAGCCCCGACTTGAGTAGTTCGAGTCGTCCTAATACGAGAGGCATTGAGCCTGGAACCCGCTAAGCTTCAGACTTTGGGGTTGTGGAGTGAATTTCCCTAGGACCAGGGGGCTCGCTCCGTCCCCGTAAGAAGTAGACACGAAACCGAACCAACTCTTTAGCTTAAGAGATGGCAATTGAGGGGGAGTAATCGCTTTCGCTTGTTCACGACTGTCCGATGAAGGCTTTCAGGCCTAACCGCAGCAAGTTTCCATCACCGACTAAAACACGTCGTGAACCACGATAAGGACGAAGATTAGTAAGAATACCTGAATCCGGTGTCATATGATCAGATGCGCCCGAATCAGGATACCACGAAGAATCATAATTGTCACCCATAGTCATAGCAGATAAAGATTTAGGCAAATCAGCAGAAACCGAAGAAATTGCAACAAGGAATTGCGGTTGCGGTGGCTACTGGAGAACAACAGAACGGAAGATGCACACCAACCGATTGGATCAAATTGATACACCGACAGATTACTGCTGAACATGCTGCTTGATCTGATTCTTCGATGGATACTATGCTTCTTCGATGCGCCGCTGGTTCAGAAACAGAAAGAAGAGAGAGATTGACTTTCCTTAATCATTGCAAAGGCAAACCGTCAGATTCAAGATAAGTTGTGATCTCAACAGCGGAAAGAAGAATAGCTGTTGAGCGGTCGGTTCTACTGCTCTTACCACTGCTGCTGCACCCTTATCCCAACCAAGGTGGTTAAGTGGTACCGATTCAAAGTCCACTAAGGCATGTGTAGGATCGGACTACTGAGGAAGATGAGCCGGATCTTTTGGATAATTAGTGGAAGAATATTCGATTTAGTCGGTTCGGGCACGCTCATGAGACTATAGAATCTTTCTAAATGAAATCACCAAAACTCAAGTAGTACTTTTGGAAGGTTCACAAACTACTCAAACCAGCAACTGCTTCCTTGCCTTGGGAAATTAGCAAGGAGTCGCATTTAAGGCCTTAGATCGATTACTTTGATTGCAGAACCTCTTTAATAGGGATT